>JAYEVD010000353.1:0-142575 GCA_036346405.1 Phyllostachys edulis
AGATGAAACCGCTCGTGATAGTGGATCATCACGCATTTGTTTC
Organism: Phyllostachys edulis; assembly: GCA_036346405.1. Taxonomy (NCBI): domain Eukaryota; kingdom Viridiplantae; phylum Streptophyta; class Magnoliopsida; order Poales; family Poaceae; genus Phyllostachys; species Phyllostachys edulis. The sequence continues at coordinate 44 of JAYEVD010000353.1, forward strand.
ATCTACGCATCGCTCAGGGTAAATGACTATCGCTGCACGGTTTCATCTACTGCATCGCCTCTGTGGTAGTCTTTTGCATTGCTAAATCTATTTTCGCTTATTGGCTAGCCTCAGAAATGCTAGCCATGCCCTCTCAAACAAGCACATCCAATTCTCATTCATTTCGTATACATCAAAATTGCATTCATTTCGTAAACAAGCACACATCCAATTCACAAATCAATTAACTAAATTTAACCATTAATGTACATTAATTTACACACATGTACCATTATGTTCAATCTATCTCAATCAAGTTCAATCTGCTACATCAGGAAACTCCCATTTGGATTTATGACCGTCTGCTCAGAATGACGCAAGGTGTGATCGAATTTTTATGAGCTCGCTGCTCCAACGCAGCTTCAGCCGATGTTCGCAACCCGTCGATATGAAGGTTAAATTCGGCTTATATAAATTGGTAAGTATATATGAAATAATTGTTGAAAGATTGACAAACCCGAGGATCATTGGTGATCGCGAACCGATGAGTAGTTGCATGTTGTGGCAAACATAGTATCCACAGACGCTATGTTCGGCCCGCCGGTGGCACCGCAAAAATAGAATTGGTTAGTTCGAGAGGCATTGCTACAAGTGTTATATAGGATTAATGTGTACTAGCTAGCAAGTACCGGAATGTTTGATCATGTTGCGCCGTTCTTCCTTGATATTCCATCCTTAGCATGTAACACGCCGAACACCCCACGTGACTCCAAGAAGTTAGCCTTAGCCATTGCAAAGGAAGGAAAGACTACAATAGAGTTTCTATGGAGGAAATGTGTTTACCGATGATTAAACTCCGGATAGTCGTGAAGTTGTGAGTGGCCCTCTCGTAGGGAATCTAGGTATATTACGATTTCGCTTTGGTATAATTACAATTAGAATCCAATGGAACCTACACAGTATGTCAAGATGGTCATTAAACCTAAGTTCGTGTTGCTTATAAAGTACAAATCAACAAGTATAGCCAGAGTGCAACACTACTTACTTCGGTTGTAGGGCAAAAGTATGAATTCCTTGTTGTGGTGAGCCATGAAAAATCTATAACGTAATTCTCGATTTAATGTTGCATTCGCCGTGATGCTTTGCTCGAGACAACGTGTGGGTCGAGGAAACCTACCGTGATTTCTTCTTTCGCTTCACGATCATGTATCTATTATACAAAAGCTAGGAGTTATATATAACATTTATCGATATTACACCTAACATTGACCGTGATTGTACACACTTACAAAGGTCCAAAGATCGTATGATTGAGACGCCGAGCTCGCCGAGGTTGAAGAGATGTAACAAGTCGTCGAAGGTCACCGTGAAGACAGCTGCCTTGATACACGTGGTTAAAATGATGCTCCTTGAACTTGACGGTGACACCCGAGCATCGCTGATCAACCGCTTGTTGGACTGCTCCATGTACCATGCATGCAATTCCGCAATCCAAATTCTAGGGTAGGGCTGTCTAACTCTCGAGCAACGGCTCGCCCGGCTTGTATTTCCGCCAACGGCAAGAAGGGGATATCAGAGAGGACTCGATCGCCTTCGATTTGCCCTTGCCCTTGCCCTGCCTGCCGCTTTGTATAGGTCGACTTCACAAGAGTCGATCGAGCACGAGGTGTAGATGCATGTGATGCAACGGCCCTTGCCATGTCAAGGCAGTAGCTTTTGCAGCCAGTCCTGTGGACTTGATGCCGCTGGGTGACATTCCCTGAAGTTGACACAGAGCAGTAGCTCCAGCAGATGTCCTCCTTGGGCCATCGGATGAATGTTCCAACGGCTTGCCCTAGAGTCATGACCTCATCGCTTGGGGGAATTTTCAATGACGGCCTCAAATTGGCACAAACACCGCCCACATTCACTTTTTAAACCCGGCTAGATTTGCACTGCTGCACCAAAGCTCCATATCGATGGATACACCGCCCCAAGCAAAGATCTAGGGCAACAGAGACATATCTCACTTGAGCTTGCACTTCAGAGCCACCCACGCATATAACGATACAAAATTAGCTACTCCAACAGCCTATCAATGGATTGAGCATTCCAGATAATAATTATTACCGGATGTCATCGACGGAAAATCATCATCACCTATTGTGGTAGGGTTAGGTTGGACGCGCAGCCTACTCGGATGTTTGGGGTCAAGCTAGCGGTATAGTAGGGGTAGGGCTTCCAACCGACTTGGCATTTGCAATCCCTTAATCCTTTCCTCAAAGGTCTCTATCTCGCTTTTGCTCGAACGCATCTAATCCTTTCTCAAAGGATTGATTGAATTTTTCAAAGGAGCTCATCTCGAGGGATGCACGAAGATCCTCTCGTAGCTTTGCATCGCTCGCTTTTGGCTTTCTTCCTACTCCGCAGACGATCCGAGTCCGCTTGGAACCATTGTTCCCATGTAACAAAAACACACCGCCTCGTATGCGTAATCTTGATGCTCATCTGCTTCCTAGGGCCGCAGAGAGTATATCTTTCTCCCTATCCGCCGAATGAGCCTTGGGAAGATTGTGCACTGCCGCTATTCGCAATATAGCCCGACATGTCATTTCACTTCCTATGAAGTTATGGAGTAATTACAAACTAGGTAGTTCGATATCTTACCAGCGCTGGGACACTTCCCGGTCTTCGGGTTTGGAAAGTACACTTCAGAGGTCAATACATAACCTCGCAAATAACCACCGCTTGGCGCCAACATTAGTGATCTCGAAATAGCAGGAGAGATTCAAACCGCTGTTCGCTGTTCTCGATCCCTCCATATCGGGCTTTACCCGCATACCCCGGTGCCGAAGTCCGTGGGGTGCTTGTTTTTGCCCGAGGGCCGTAGCGCCAGACTTTCACTCTTAAATTCATCTGCTGCCTTCTTCGCCACAAACTCGCCCAGACTCTTCCAAGAATAGATACTTGTGGAAGGGCGGTTTCAGATCCTTCTCCACGTAGTTCTTGACAAGCGTGTTTTGAAGTTCTTCCACGCTTTGCACGCCAGTAGCAACGCTGTCGTCGCAGACGGAGTCCGTGAGTTCTTCCGGATCTCGAACGATGCGAGAATTTCCGCCAAAGACAAGAGTTTTCAGTGGTCCGCACCACCTTCCACGAATCATAGGTGATCTTGACCCGCTCCTGCAACTATTCCACCATTCTCCGAATGCGGACGCCGCCGGCGAGGATTGATAGGGTCCTGCATCGATCGACCGTGATGGTAAATCGCCCGCGGGCCTTTTCGATATTCCTCTTCTTCTACCGCTGTTGGATATTGTTCCAGAGGATGGTGCATCATCGACACATGAGGCGGCGATGACTCGTAATGAGCGGAAGACATCTTCACAAGAAATAGAATTATCATTGCAATGTATTCCAAAGAGCGTGATCAAAACAAATACCATATGAATAATCGACTAGAACAAATACAAATTCCTAAAACATGTACAATTATCATGAAGGACCATGACAGATTATTGATAGAAATAGTTAGGAAAGGGGCGGGGGTCGATCGGTAACCTCGGCATTGGTTACCTTTGGGCGCCGACGAGACGGACGAAAGCAGGAGCAAGACGTGAGCAAGCAGGGCGGCGGCTGGAAGGGGAGGCGCACGGCTCGGGGAGGGGAGGAGGCGGCGGTTTGGGCAGGAGGCGCGGTGGACTTTGGGAGGCGCGCCGAGCTCAGAGGAGGAGCTCATGCAAGCTCGGGGAGGCGCGCTGGCCGGGAGGAGGAGGCGGCGCCGACGGATCGGGAGGAGTAGCGCTGGCTCGAGGAGGCGGCGCCGAGGACGGTGGCGACGGCTCGGGGAGGAGGGAGCGAGAGGAGTTGAGAAACTTAATCGCTTGAGAGTGGCGCGCGCAAACCCTAGCTAGAGTCCTAATGTAAATAGATGGATATCATGCACGGTTCTAAATTAGAACCGCTCAGGATACTATCTATCGCTGCACGGCTTCTAACTTAGAACCGCTCTGTGATATGTGATGTATCACTGACGGTTTTAATAAACAACCGCTCGTGATATGATGAATCACGCACGGTTTTAATAAACAACCGCTCGTGATATGTGATGTATCACGATGGTTCTAATAAACAACCGCTCGTGATATATATGTAGCATGACGGTTTTGATAAACAACCGCTCAGGATATACATGTGAGACGCTCCGTAGTTCAAACCGTCTCGTGATATTATTTTGTACAAAATATCTAGATCGATTCGCTTATTGGCTAGCCTCAGAAATGCTAGCCATGCCCTCTCAAACAAGCAGAAAAGACAACAAGTACATGTATATACATCCAATTCACATTCATTTGAGAAACAATCACATCCATTTCACAAGACAAATCAATTAATTAACTCAAATGAACTAAAATTAACCATTCATCGTAATGTATATACATATACACACATTGTTCAATTAATCTTTAAAAATTAGCCCTTCATGATGATCGACGCGATGTAGCTAGTTTCACATGTTCTTCTTCCTCGACCCTTATGCCGCTTCCAAAGGAGGCAACTCGTCAAATTGATTGTATTCTTCCTCGCCCACTACATTCTCAACTCCGACAATCCTCCTTTTTCCATGAAGAACTACGTGGCGCTTCTTATTTGCCGGTCGGTAACATAGAAGACTTGAACAACTTGGTTAGCCAAGACGTAATGGTTCGCCTTTGTATCCGACACGCTCGAGGTCCACGGTAGTGACGCCTGCATTTGTCGACCTTCACTGTGGGAGATGGACCCAACGGCACCAAATAGGGGATCTTGAAAAGCACGAGTCGAGCTCCCATATCTCCTCTATTTGCCCATAGTAGGAGCTCCTCACCCCATCGGCATCGAATGCATCTATGCGACACCGCTCGTTAGTGCTTTTATATCCCGAGCTCACAGATAGAATGTGTACCCATTTATGTCGATCTCGCCATGTTACAATCAGAATGTTGGCCCTTTTGCCAACCATGTCAAGATATCACTTGACGAGCTCCTAGCAAGTCGCTCCTTCAACCATTGGTTGAACCGTCTCTGTTGTGTTGTCTCGTGATCCAAACATCCGCCGCAATGGGATTTCGTTGTCAAGCACGCCCCAGCCGGTCGATATACGGGACACTTCACCATGTGTTGCAAGACCGTGAAATGGGCTTGAGCATACGATCCATATTTGGAGTGATTGCTTTCTTCCGATGGTCCCGATACCTCGAGCCTCCCTCATGGCGAGATCGAGGCACACCCATCGGTTCGACCGAGCCATGTAATCGAGGCGTAACTCAATGACCTCTTCGGTTGCATAACCTTCGACGATGCCGCCTCCGCCGAGATCGATTCCGCACATATGACTTGAGAATTCCCATGAACCTCTCGAACGGGTACATGCTACGAGGAACACGGCCCGCACATCTTTATCTCCCTCACAATATGAACAATGAGATGGACCATGATATCGAAAAACGACGGAGGGAAATACATCTCAAGATCACATAGTGTCGTCACCACCTCGTCCTGCAGAGCATCTAGTCCTTCGAGATCGATGACCTTTTGAGCAATTGTGTTAAAAAATAACACACCTCATGATTGTCTCTGACCTTGATCGGCAAAATACTTCTAATTGCAACAGGGAGCATTTGTGTCATCAACACATGACAATCATGAGACTTCATGCCAATTAACTTCAAATCTTTTATCGAAACAAGTTTCTTCATGTTGGCGGAGTAACCGGACGGAACTTTCACGCCATGCAAGCACCGGCACAGTTCGGTTCTCTCTGCCTTGGACAGAGTGTAACAAGCAGGGGAAGGTACGTCGTTCTTTATCGGTCCTTGTTGGTGCTAACTCAGTCCGATGTCCATATCAACCAAGTCAAGCCGTGCGCTGACACCATCCTTTGTTTTGTCACTAATGTTCAAGAAGAGACCAATCAAGTCTGTCACATACATTCTTCTCTACATGCATGACGCCGATGCAAAGGGCTTAACTTCTAGGTGCTCCCAATAAGGTAAGTCCCAAAATATTGATCTCTTCTTCCACATGTTCTTCTTACTTGTCCTCGATTTACATCCCTTTCCAAGCACAACATCTAAATCCTTAACCATATCATAGACCTCTTTTCCGCTTAAATGCCTTGGAGCTGAACTGTCCTCCTTCTCTCCGTCAATTGTTTCTTCATCTCGCGGTATGGGTGAGCCCTCCAAGGAACCTACGATGACGATGTACACGGTTTTGCACGAGTGATTCAGCCACACACTCTCGGTATCATCTAAGCAAAGTGAGTACAGTGCTTTGGCCCCTTTGTACTCGCCCGACAGATTAGCAAGGGCAGGATAATCATTTATGGTGCGTAACAACAAGGAACGAAGTGAAGTTCTCTCGCTTGTACGCATCCCATAATTGCATTCTTCAATCCACAAGATTTTTAGATCTTCCATCAATGGTGCTAGGTACACATCAATATCATTCCGTGTTGCTTCGCCCTTGGATAAGTATCGACAACAAAATATACTTCCGCTTCATACACAACCAAGGAGGAAGGTTGTAGATACGAGCGCCACGGCCAAGTGCTATGTCTCACGCTCATGTTACCGAAAGGATTCATTCCATCTCAGACTCAATCCAAACCTTATATTCCTGCCCGCATCAAGTCCGCAAACCTCCTATCGATGTTTCTCCACCGGGCGGAATCAGCAGGTGTCTTAACTTTCCGTCATTCTTACGCTCCTCGAAAGTGCCAATACAAGAGTTTTGCATTCTTTGGGTTCGCAAAAACCGCTTCAAACGGGAATTACAGAAGATACCACGCCACCTTAGCAGGAGGTCCTTTCTTCACCTCGATTCCCTCGCCGTCATCCGATTGTTTACGCTTGTATCGGGATGTTGCACACCGACATACATGCATGTTTGTATACTCGTACAGTAGAGGATACAATGCTCGACATGCATGTATTCTTTCTACTTCCATTCCCAATGGACAAAGAACCTTTTGGCTTTGTAGGTGGTTTTGGGCAACTCATTTCTCCGAAGCATGTCCGCTAAGAGACCTAATAGCCCGTGAAACTCTTGTCGGACCAACCGCTGCTTGCCTTCAATTTCAGCGCTTTAAGCACGGATGACAACCTTGTGTATTCCGACTTGCACCGGGAACAAAGGTTTTTTCGAGTCCTCCATCACGCCTCGGAATTGAACATACTCCTCTCATCACGCTTCCTTCGCATCGCAAGCATCCGATCTAGATTGTCATCGCGGTAACCTATCCGAATCGGAACCACAATCGACATCATTCGGGCGGCATATCGTTGACTTCAGATAATATGCTCTTCACCGTGATGGTCCAACATGTATAACCCTTTTGAAACCCTTCGAATCAAGTGTGCTTCGATCCGCGCTTCGGTTGTTAAACATCTTCGATTCTCGCAGCCAATGCATGGACAAGACATATATTCCGCCTTATTCAACATATCCTCCTCGGCAGCTCTTGTAAAAGCAGACACGCCATTAATGTACTCTTCACTCACACGGTTCTCGCAGTACATCCAACTTCGGTCCATCACACGGTTCGTATTGAAAACCCCGAAAATAAATAAAAGGGTGATGACTTTCAAAGCGTATTTTCCGAGGCTTAATTACGATTTTTTTCATTTTTACATTTTTTCGATTTTATTAACTTACATGTGGGCCCTACTTGTCGCTGACTCATTTTTATTTCATGATTTTATTTATAAAATCTATATGGTCCCACATGTCATAGACTCGTTAGTTTATTAACTAAATGATTAAAATAGTAGGATTAATTTGAAGCTCAAACCGGGCTTAGGGGTCGATTGCTATATAGTCGCGGGTCTCGGTCCTAAGGTCTCGCTCGAGGCGAACCGACGGTGATGTCCCATGGAGGCGCTCGAAACTAGCGATTTCAGCGTAAACGTCAAACTACTCAAATTAAAGGATGCTTATGCTTCAAGATCTCACCGATCACGAGGAAGGTGTCAATGAAAGTCGGGAAGGTCCAAGGCGTGGCTGGTCGCCGATCGGTGAACAGAGGTGACGGGCAAGCTCTCTACGACAATATACAAATGAAATGGACCAGTGGCTCGGTGAGGTGAGGCGATGTACTCAAACCGCAAGGAACGGCGATGGACCTATCGAAGCGCCAGAGATATGGAGATCAAGAAGACTATATCTGTGGCCGGGAGGCGGAGCTATATATATACGCCTGTGATGAGTTAATTATCACGCGACGGTTTTATCAAAACCCGCCTGTGATATTGGGCAATATCACGACGGTTTATAGCGAACCGCTCGTGAAGTATCACAGACGGTTAAAAAACCGCTGATATTGGGTAATATCACAGACGGTTCATGTTTGGAACCGCTCTGTGAAGTATCACGATAGGTTAAACATGAACCGCTCGTGATATGACATCTTCGCTGCACGGTTTTTAGCGCGGAGAATAAACATGCATTTCGGGTAACAAAAACCGCTCGAGATTAGAAGTTTAATCTGACGGTTTCGATGAACCGCTCGTGATCAAGCGCCCAAAGATAGCATTTCGTAGTAGTGCGACATCATATTCCATATTAGCAAAGGATACGTCTCGTAGTTTGAGAGCAAACCATGTTGTACTCAAACACTCGTGTATGTTTCTAACGTGTTTAGAAGGATCCAAGCCGTCACAAAGTTCTATTTCTAGTACAAACTCTTATGGATGGTTAGGATTTTTCCTTTTTCTCTGATTAACGTGGGAATTTCTAGCCTTTTTTTTTTCTCTGATTAATGTGGAAATTTCTAGCATTTTTACCTCCTAGGATTAATCCGGTAGATCATCCGTCTCTAGTTGCTTTATTTTCCGTTTGCGCGAAATGAAGTTCTATCACAATCGGGATTGTCCTAGGGTTTATTCTTGGTCGATGCAACACTTCCCATGCACGACATGCATATAGGGATGGTCCGTATTGCCATATTGTTCATCGGAGGTGCGAATCCTAGATGCGTTCGTTGTTTAATTTCCAAAACCAATCTATTAAGAACACCGCCATGGAGGCCGGCACCGCCGCTGCCGGCCGCATGTTGGCGCCAAGACCGTTACCATCGGCATACACCATGTAGCACGCCAAAGAATGCAAGACGCGCCACTCTGCCAGCTGACCACGCGACGCCAAGACGTGTTGCCGATCTACATTGCCAGACGCCAACAGGGCCTTCGCTAACGCCACATGTCGCGTTGTTTCGCCGACAACGACGTTGCACGCCGCCGCTATTTACCGTCGGGACCCAAAAATACACTCGACCCTCTCGTATATCCGACTAGTCCAGATCACGCTTAGTGCACACAAAGTGACAACATCGGTGAAATATCAATTCCATATACAAAGATAACTAATAAATAGGCAAATAACAATAAACATCGAGTAAAGACCTTAAGGTCAAAGCTTACAATTAATGCCTCGCATATGAAAGCTCAATGAAGTCGCAGCTGAACTAAATGGGATAACTCAGTGAAGCCCATCCATATGCCCACAGCACCCTACCAAAGCGCGACCTAGTTCTCCACGATCCTTGAAGTAGACCTTGTTGATCGGGCGATTCCTTCACTTACGCTGATTCATCAAAAGCAAGCGTGAGTACACACCGTACTCGCAAGTCATACCAACGTAAATGCAATTTATAGATGCGTGCTTATTCCAAAGGAATGGCATTCTGCGGGTTATTTTGCAGAAATGCAACATTTGCAATTGAATGCAAATAATAGATTGAAAGCAAGTAAAACAAATAGACATTAATAATTTAACAGTTTGATTTCACAAAGACACACACGGCCTAAACAGATTATTCACATAGCCATATGATTTAGACCACACAGCTCCCTTCCCACACGGTTTATGAAAATCTACCCTAGTGTGAAATCCCCGAGCATTGTCCATGATCATGACGCTGCTATTCAATAGATTGTTTAACACTCTGCAGAGTTTGTACACTTTACCCACAAGATGTAATCAACTGGATCGAGTGATCACAACAAAGCATTTTAAAATTCATCTTACTATGCTAGGCCTGCCTCAAAACAGACATGTGGTTATGCACAGGCTCAGTTCAATGGCGCACAAGGTGAAGTCCTTAATTGACCAAAGCAAGACTTCCACATGCCAACTAAACCACACAGCCACACAGATTATTATCACACAGATCACACAGATTATTATTCACACAGATCACACAGTATCCACCATTTCACACAGTATCCACCGTGTCACACAGTTTCCACCACTTGCCTCAGTCTAAATCTTTTCCCACACAATTGGTTAAGTGCAACACATGCCATAATAGCACACAGTACACTCAGTTTTATCACATAGTTCCATAGTCACTTAGTCAAGTTGATAATCGCAACTTTACATGAAAAGGTGATTCGTGGCATGGCTAAGCAATCTAATCGCATCTAACCAACCCACGTTGGTGCTACAATAATACCAACTATTAAATAACCAAGCTAGGGTGACAAAAGATTACGACATATCAATTAGACAAGGATGTTATAACAATTTGGATTATTAACTAAACCCAAAAGCATTGAAATAAATAATTAAAGTAAATGCAATACTTTGAATCAAAGTAGTTTTAGAAAACTGGGATTCAATATGATCAAAGGTACAACTTGCCTTGATAGCAATGACGATCTTATTTAATCTTTAATCTTTACTTCCTTGATCTTCACTCCTTCTTGATCAAGCACTTCTCATGTATCAACGCCTACTCGCAACAAGCAAATAAACCAAATAAATAAACAACAGAGAACAAACAAACTTCAAAAATTAAATAATAATCTCAGATACTGGATATTGAATTTGTATGAATTAGGACTTTGAATGAACTCAATCGGAGTTCGATTGGAAGGATATGACTCTAAAGAATCACAAGAAATGATAAAGTTATAGAGAAAAGAATATTCAGAGAATATTCCTTTGGATTAAATAATCAAATAGAATTGGGGACTTACAGGTGGGGTCCACTGGTAAGCTAGAGAAAACAAAGGTAGAGAATGACATGTGGGACCAAATGGGTTTCAGGAATTAAATTAATCTCTGAAAAAGGAACAATGGATGACAAGTGGGACCCACTGGATAATTGAATTTCTAGAATTACTATAATTCTAGAAATAAGATAAAGGGAAAGACAAATGGGCCATTGGTCCATAGACCAAGTCCATGGGCTAGGGTTTGGTGTAAGGTGAACTGAGTTCACAGAATAGGGTCTGACGTGGTGGGGACCACGAGTAAATGACTCAGCTCATAGTGAGCCAAGTCTACCCGAGTATGGCTCAGGTTAGATTTACATCTAGGGTTTGAGATGCCTAGTCATTTAAAGGGGTCCACGAGGCATAGAGTAGGTTCATGGCGAACCGCTTAAAGAAGAAATTGATTGACACGCTGGACCGGCTTGACAGTAAGGTGTGACGCGCCATGGTGGCACAAAGACTGGCAACGGCACAGTGATGTGGTACGTAGTTTTGAAGCTCGCCGGCAGAGTGGGCCACGGCGACGACGGGATGGGCACACGAGACAAGGAGGCGAGGGCGGTCCCGTGACGCGGCTGCGTGGTAGCAAGGGACGACGCCCATCGCCGGTGGTGAACAAAAGAACGGTGGTCGCGGCGGCTTGCTTGCCGACGACGACTACAACCGTGGTCCCGCCGGTCTGCGGAAAGACGAGAGAGGCACGGAGAGAACATCGTGACGGGATCGGCGATGTGGCTGATGATGACATGGCACTAACAAAGCATGTGAGGCAAGGTCACGGGCAGGACGGGCGCACGCCCATTGTGGCGCTTCGGCCATGCCATTGTTGAGCTGCGTGTCGCGCGGCGGCAGATCGGGTGGCAAACGGGAGAGGGCTAAGGGCGAGCGGCGGACGCAGTCCGGTGGTCGCGGTTCAACGATGACCCCAACGGTGAGCAAGGAACGGCGATCGGCCGGATCCATCGAGGACACGACGGGCGGGTGCCGTTTCTAGAGACTCGAGAGAGGGCAGGCAGGTAAGGCATGGAAGGCGACAGAGGGGCACGCCGCCAAAACTTGCACACTGGCCACAGGAGATGGCAAGCAAGGTTTAATTCAAGAATTAACAAAGAGCATAAATATTAGGAAAATATTACATGCCTTGGTTTAGAAACAACAGGAACCGATGAACACATACGTATACACATACATGAACAGGGATGAGAGGAGGTGGCGCTCATGGTCGTCTCGGGTTGGCGCTAACGGCGACGAGCGGCGGCGCAGGGCGCCCACAGGATCCACGGCAAGGCGTGCTCTAGGCTGGCGACACCCGTGAGGTCGCTCAGGCGAGAGCGGTTTCTAAGACGAGCGCGAGGGTGGCGAGACATGCGCAATAAGCGGCTCAAACAGGGACGAGAACAAAGTAGGTGGAAGGAAGAGGAAAGGGGATCTCACCGGTGACGGCTTGGCGGTGGTGGGACGAGGGCGGCTCGATGAGGTGGACGCGGCACGGAGTCGACGGCGGTGAGGAGGCGCGGCGCCGAGCTCGGAGAAGAAGGCCAAGACGACGGCCGGCGGCGCCGGAGGCTTCACTACGGCGGAGGGCATCGGCGCGGGCGGCGAGGAGCTCGAAGTCGCTGGCCCATGGCGGCGGCTCGGCTTCAACCCGGCGAAGCAAGGCACGACGGCGACGTTTCCGGCGGGCGGCACCCACGGCCGAGGCGGCGGCATCACCAATGGCGTGTTCGGTGCCTTTTTATAGCGCTCTGGGCGCGGCGAAGCGGAGTTGGGCGCGCACGCACGATGAGCGGCGGAAGCAGGGCAAGACACGCGACGCTGGCGCATCGCATGTCGCAGGCACGCAAGGGGCGAGTTGTAGGCCCGCGGTTGGCGGCTAGGCTAGGTCAAGCAAGAGAAGCGCTGACCGAGAAAGGCGGCGGCGGTTGCGGGCGTGTGAAGGGGCGGCATACGCTTTGTCTTCAAGCGCATGGCGAAAGAGAGGAGGCCGCCTTACCGCAATGGGCCGTGGCTTAGGTTTGTGCGGTCAGAAATGGGTCGCTAAAGCGAGGCGACCGCCGAGTTGAAGGAGACGGGCCGAGAGAGAGAGAAGAGAAGGGCCGATCCAATTCGCCCACAAAGGTAATTGAATAATTATTGAATTTCGATTTAAGAAATTGATGGAAATTCAAAAGAGATCAAATAAATTCAGAAAAATCCAAGAAAATACACAAAAATTCCTTGGAGCACAAGGAACCCAACTAAAACTGATTTTCTTTAAATTGATGTTTAGATTAGTCAAATTAAATATTTTAAGTTTAGGAAATTCCCAATTAAGCTTTATTAATCCGAATAAAATTGGCGAAATTTTTCAGGGACCTAAACTAATCAAAAGATTTTTGAAAACCCAAATTTTGGGATGTTACACCGGTCACGAGCAACCGCCGCCGCAACCCCGCCGGACAACGCCGGCGTCAATCCGTTCCACACCGCGATCGCGACAGCGCCGATCCGATTTCCATCGGGTTATGGCCACCATCCTGCGAGATCATGCGCGCCACCGCCACTCGATGCCGTAGCACCGCCACGACTGAACAACTTGAAGCCACGCCACGCCCGCCGATCGCAAGATGCGGCCATTGCGTTTCGCTAGCACGCAGCAAAGAACGGCGGTTAGGGTTTAGAAACCCTAGCGGTATGGGAGTTGCGCCACCACGTGCCTACGGGTCGCAGAGAAGTCAACAAGATACATGGGCTAGACCAAAACAAATTTCAATTAGATGGAATTTCGAATCCAAGCCGCAGAGTCCATGCAGTTTCTCCCGAGTCATTGGTCTTCTCAAAGTTTGAATCGAGTCCATGCAGATCGCCAGATACAAAAATAAATTCAAGCCACAAAGTTGCATCATAAGCTTAAATTGGATGGTTAGATTTCTTAGATGGAATTTCTGAATCCAAGCCGCAGGAGTCCATGCAGGTTTCTCCTGAGTCTGTTGGTCTTCTCAAATTTTGAATCGGAGTCCATGCAGACTGCCAGATACAAAAATAAATCCAAGCCACAGGTTGCATCATAAGCTTGAATTGGATGGTTAGATTTCTCTGATTAATGTGGGAATTTTTAGCTTTTTTTTTCTTTTTGTTCGATTAATGTGAGAATTTCTATCCTTTTTTACCTCCTAGGATTAATATGGGAGCTTTTAGGAGTGCCTCCAATTAGTATATAGATAGATAGATAGATAGACAGATAGATATGTGCTCTTATCTTACGTACGTGGAGATATAGAATAGCATGGAGAACAAGCCACAGCAAACAAGTGCGACGCCAATGGATATTACATTCCGATTGTTAGAAGACATCACAAATGGTTTTTCTGAGGAGCACAAAATTGGTAGTGATGGGTTTGGAGAAGTTTATAAGGTATGATCAAACACTTGTGTTTTCTATTTTCTCAAACGATACCACAAGTAACTACAAGAACCCATGTACCTTATATATTATAAGACATTTTATGTTTTTAACAGGGAGTACATAATGGGGAAGAGATTGCTGTGAAGAAGCTTAGTCACAATATACCAGGACTTGACGATGTGCAATTTAAGAATGAATTTAATAACCTTATGAGGGTACCTCATCAAAATATCGTACGATTAATAGGCTGCTGCTATGAAATACGACATAAACATTTTGAGCACAATGGAGAATTCATTTTTGCTGGAATGGTAGAAAGAGCTCTCTGCTTCGAATATTTGCAGGGTGGAAACCTTGACAAGCATCTTTCTGGTATGATAGTGCTCTGCTTAGACTATATTATTTTGCATGTAAAGAAAAACGGTTCCCTAAATTTATGCCCTGGCAATACTTTTTTTTGTTGTTGTTGCAAGGACCGGTAATACTCTTTTTGTTTGTTTACTTCATGAATCAAATGGTATTGACTGGCATACACGTTAAAAAATAATTAAGGGGATTTGTGAGGGTTTAAATTACCTTCACAAGGGATCCAAAGATCCTATTTACCATCTGGACTTAAAACCTGTGAATATATTGCTGGATAAAAATATGATGCCAAAAATTGCAGATTTTGGCTTATCAAGACTCTTTGGTACAACACAAACCCATAACACAAAACAATTTATAGGAACAATGTAAGTTGATACCTCATGAAATTCACTTCTCTTGTTAATTATTTATAAGATAAATTGTGTTTGATATCATGCAGCGGGTACATGCCACCGGAATACATACAGAAACGCCAAATATCAAAGAAGTTTGACGTGTTCAGGTTGGGTGTCATAATCACACAGATAATGGCAGGAAATATGGGTTACTCAAGAAGTGCTGAAATGTCTTCCCAACAGTTCATTGAGCTCGTAAGAAAATTTATTTGTCTCTATATCCTTTTTTTCTCTTCAAATATTGTGTTTTCTTACTTTTATGCGTGCATACTACCTTCCGTCGTTATGTTTCAATTTCGCAGGTACACGAAAACTGGGGGAAAAAAAGGCTGCATTCAACATCACAGGAAGTAGATAGCCTACAAGTGAAGACATGCATCGAAATAGCGTTAAGATGCGTTGAGGCCGACCGAGAGAAAAGGCCTACATAACGGAAATTATCGATGAACTGAATGAGGTAGAAACTCTGAAAAGGTCACTTATAGGCCAGGTATATATTATCACGCAGTCATTGCATCGATGTTCTCTTTCACCTGCAACATGACTTGTTTTGTGTCCATACAATTCTGCCTTTCGTTCTATATATGTGGATTTACATGGAATTAGCTAGTAAACCAAATTAGCTCCCTACCTAATCCTCTAATTAGCCTCTCACATATGCATGAGTGAATATATACTAGTTTTTTTTACTAATGGGATATATATAAGGTACTCCATTCGTTTCGCAGTATAAAGTCCAAGCTCATCGTATGTACAAACTATACTAATTATAAAATGTAGTTGAATGAGATTGAATCATACTATACCTCTATTAATGTCATACTACAACCATCTATTCTCTTTTACAACATTAAAGCATCAATCTTCCTTGCAGAGCCCTGGGTCCAAAGAGTGTCTCGAGATCATTGTGACGATGCAAGCACAGGAGAAGGCACCACCCAATATGCGGTGCAATGACATGTTCCTTGTGCAGAGCAGAAGAGTGAGTAGGGATCTCACACCGAACGACATCAGCGAGCACTTCAAAACATTGATGGGTAAGGTGGTAGATGAGGTGAAGTTGCCGGTTGTTTATGTCGAATTGCCTCAACCTCCAAGCCCATCACGTTAGGGGTTTAAAGCATGCATCTACTCTTACGATCATATATTCGTATGCATCTATTTAATTTACAAATAGTGCACATGTGCACTTCAAAAAATTCTCAAAAACTATGTAGATGTAGAAGGTTAGAATATGTGCACTTGAATAATGCCTTATTTTGTCCTTGCATAAGCTTCACCTTATTGATAAGCAAGTTGTGACTTATTTGTAAAATTCTTTATTTGTTTTGTGATGTTTATACTTGTTGAGATAGTAGTGATTTAAGAACCATCATGTGTGTTGATTAATGAGTAATGACTACATTTTACGTGTCATAGATATGATTTTTTAGATCCAGGAGGCAACCATACACCCTCCGGCACCTACTTCACATGGAAGATAACCAAAGTCCCGTCACCATTACAGTCTACTTCATGCAAGCTACAAACTTAAACTGGATTCCAGAAAACAGCAAATCACCTAAAGCCACTCTAGATTACATTTTTCACTACAAAACAGAGACTAATGCATCTAGTGATTTTTCAGACTCCTTCCATTTGCATGAACCGGCATCTTGCTGAAGTTTTGAGCCGCCGCCTCCGCTTCAGCCAAAAGCTTGCTTGAACACCTCTACTGCCACCTTGGACAACTTCCTTGCACCCTGAACCAGTACCTCTTTTCCCCCTGTTTTTGCAACAAAGACCAGAGATAAGTCTAGTGACAACCGTAAAGTAATAGTATCGTATCCACGACGAGTGATAGTTCTAGAATTGCAAGTATTTAGGAATAACATAAAATAAGCATGGAATAAATAGCTAATAATAATAAATTACAGAAATGTAAAATATGCGGTAGATAATTATTGAAGGCGTTCTTGAGGTATAGGTTCTCCACAAGTAAAGCTCAAAGCTTCGACGGGCACCACTGTGGCATTCATAACATTTTTATGAGGGCAGAATCGAAGATGAATATGTATGTCAAATGTTATCCCTTGAACCCCACTCGTAACTACCGTTGCATCAATACGAGACTGATTTAAGGATAGCCTTATTATGGACCTCAGGCTGCACCCTTAAGTGGATGGGTCTCCGCATTCCCCCTCCCCTCTCAACGATCAAGAAAGTTGATATGTAGCCTGTCACCCTATGACCTCTCCTCCCTATCTCATCTAGTAGTCCTATCCTTCATGTCCAGCAAGGACTCGATGTTTTCACAACCGTTATGAAAAAATATCATCACAAGAATATAGCAAGCCACACCAAATCCCCGATCTATCTCATGAATTCCACATTGGGATCCCCTTAACCTCAAGAACTAAATACATTACCCAACAATAACTAAGAAATGAATGAACAAACAGAGAGATGACACGATTGGAAATAATAGATTAAACCACAAAACCAATTTGGCGAAGAAACTGTTTAGTGAATGTGTAGGCCCAAGTCTCCAGAATGATCTAGAATAGTTTATGGCTAAATCTAATGGTTGAAATTATGGTCTAGAGGTGGAAGAAGGTGTTGGAGGCGTTCTTCCCTCTCTAGGTGTTGGTGGTGAATCCATCTGTCGATCTCTTTGGGACGCGCATCCTCTGACATTGCACAACAATGTCACACGCTACAATGCTATGACATTGGTTCGTAGCCAGTGGATCAAAAATGAAGGCCAAGATCGTGTGCGGCACTGTCACTTGTAGCAAAAACACTGCAGCAAAGTACTGTAGTTGACACTGTAGCAACACTGTGCCAATTGATCTGGTCTGTTCTTCCTAAATTGGACGGTTTAGATCATTGCAATGTCACGGCACTGTTGCTCTCTACCATTTCCTTTGCAATGTCAGAGAATCTGAATCCATCTCTTTGCTCCATCCTCTTTCTGTGTAGTATATAATTGGGTATCGTGGTGCCTCCGTGCCGAATTTCCAGGTGGCGCCACCACCAGTGCAATGTGTTTGACGAGACAAACCGACTAGAGGTCGATACGGTCGAGCGGTACGGACGGCCCGACTATACTCTAGGTTGTATTCTCCTCTAGAGACTCCAAACACAATGTGGCTTCTTTTGTTGTGCTTATCTTGACTCCTGGATTCTCATGGCATTGTTGGTTCCCTCGAAATATCTTCCAAATATACGTGATCCTCCTTTGATTTTTTTGGATTTAATTGATATAGGCCATGCTTAGATGATGTCTCACAAATGTGCATCGAAAGTTTTTCTTCTAAAAATACCACTCCCTAGTGTAAAGTTTTACACTAGGGAGTGGCATTTTAGAAGAAAAACTTTCGAGTGGCACATTTGGAGACATGAACTAAGCAGTAGCATATTAGAAACTTTCCCGATTATTTTCCCCGGATTGCATTAGTACCTGACATTTGTGCCAATTCTGCATAGACTCGACTTTATTTGATTATTAAAACTAAACATTGATATAAAAAAGTGATAAATATGCAAAATAACAGCAATAAATATGTATGCAAATTGCACGCTCCAAGATATCAATTCAATATATCAGAGAACATGTCGGGTTGGACCAATTTGAGACGCTACCGGTTGAGATTGTATTACGAGTTTCATCGATCAGCTGGTCCTAAGCAATGTATACGATTATATTCAAGGTCATCATTGTGGGTACGGTTCCTAAATGCGTAATTCCATGCTTTGATGCTACTTAACGATGCTCTTAACTGGGTACATATAGCTATAAGTGGTAGCGTTCGGGCATGTTGGAAACATGCATAGAGAGGAATATAAATGATCAAGATTGAGATGTGCATAATATTTGGTGGACATGAAGAAACCTCGGCCCATTGGATGGCCAAGAGCAAACCTTGTTGATACGGGTACCCGATCTTCACGATGTAGATCAAGGATAATAGGTGATCCATGCAACCTGATAATATGAACCGATGGTGCCAACCACAGTCTCGATATAGCAACATGCGACAAAAGAATTCGTCCAACCACATGTTTTGATCAATGTCATCCAAACCACGTGAAAGTAGATGTGCAATTGCTCCTGCAATCATCGAAGAAATGACAAGAACAACAGCAGAAATAGATAACTCAGAGATACTCCCAATTTTCAAAGGGACAGCCTGTAATATCATGTTTAAACATAAAATAAATAAGTGATTAGTAATAAAATTAAATAGCATTAGAAAAAAGGAAAAAGTCCGGTTTACTCCATCGAACTATCAGAAAAGTCTGGTTTACCCCCTGAACTACAAAGCCGGTTATTTAACCCCCTGAATTTGCGAAATCCGGTCAAATAACACCTCGTAGTGGTTTGGAGCGGTGGTTTTGCTGACGTGGCCGGTTTTGTCCAAGTCAGCAGGTGTTTGTCACCCAAGTCAGCATCCAAGTCAGCATGTGTTTGTCCAAGTTAGCTTTCTTCTTCTCCATCTCTCTCTATTTTATCGATGATCGGGACGCTTCTCGATGGCATCGTTTGGTCATGGCTACAATGGCCGATGATGTGGTGACGGTGGCTTAGCGATCGTGAAGATGCGTGCAGAGGTCGTGCTCGATGGACGCGGCGCAACGGGCTCACCGCAGTTCCCCGTGTTCCCGAAAGAAGCACTGGCAAGACGCTCGGCCGCGCCACGCCGCTTCCATGCCGCTTCCCGCACCGAACGGAGATACGACGTGAACAACAACCCCGGTGAGGACGGCCCCATCCCTATGGCTGCCATCTCCATTGCCCGTAGGGCGACGACACCACCGAGCCCGTGGACACGATAGCGGCGGAGCTCCTCTGCAGGCGCAAACAAGCAAACACGGCAAGGCGACGCGACGCCATCCTTGCATAGTTGCATCCCAGATCGCGCCGGTGGAGCTAGCTCTCGAACATCCGTGTAGCGATCAAGACAAGTCCCTTCTCTCGCACCCGGCACCCTTCTTGAACTCCGGCACTTCCTGCCCCGCCGCTATGCTGTTCTCGCCGGGGTGAACGAAGGGCACTCCATCCGATCGTGGGAGTAGGCCTTGGAGCACGCTGCAGACCTTGAAGGAGTACATGCGAAGTCGCCGGAGGTGTAGGCGCCGTTCTTGATGTCGAGGGAGGGGTCCGCGGCCATTCCTTGCGGGCACCGAGGAGGGAGAGGAGGTGGTTCTTGAGCGGAAGGGAGTTGGGTGGGAGCACGACGAGGTCGGACGACCGTGGTGGAGGTGGTCGAGGAGGTGGGGTCGGCGCAAGCAACAAGGAGGAGGGATATGGCAATGGACACGTGGGGGCTCTGCCGGGTGGCAGCGAGGTGGAGCGGGGTGAAGAGGAGGACGCGGAGGCGAGATTGGGGTCGGGCGAGGGGGCGCGAGAGGGGCGCCGAGGCAAAGCCACGGACCAGATGCCACGGAGACCATGAGCGGCGTCATGGGCTCCGCGCCTGCCACGGGAGGTGGGGCGGCGAGAGGGGAAAGCGAGCGTGGCTTGTTTCTTGTGGTGTGCTGTTGTTGATACCCACGGGAAGAAGAAGCAAACAGGAAGGCGATGGCGGCTGCTGACAAGCGGGTCCTACGAGTCAGAGAGAGGGGGAGGAGGAGAAAACAGGCCAAAAGCGCCACGCCATCTGCCGAGTTGGACAAAACCGGCCACGCCAAGAAAACCATCGCTCCAAACCGCTACGGGG
Organism: Phyllostachys edulis; assembly: GCA_036346405.1. Lineage (NCBI taxonomy): Eukaryota > Viridiplantae > Streptophyta > Magnoliopsida > Poales > Poaceae > Phyllostachys > Phyllostachys edulis. The sequence continues at coordinate 20,892 of JAYEVD010000353.1, forward strand.
TGTTATTTGACCGGATTTCGCAAATTCAGGGGGTTAAATAACCGGTTTTGTAGTTCAGGTGGTAAACCAGACTTTTCTGATAGTTCAAGAGAGTAAACCGGACTTTTTCAAAAAAAAATTTAGAACTTTGGAGGATTTTTAGAACTTAAGCCGCCCATAGCTCTTGGGCCCATGTGGGGAAATTAAACCCTAGCACCCCCAAGCACTGTAGCACGCCCAGGGGGTACTGTAGCACGACGCTGCTGTAGAACACCCCTCTCCTCCATGGTGGTGCCCCTTCTCCTCCGGTGCTTCTCCATTGTTGCCGACCATAAGGAAGAGGAAGGAGAGGGAAGAAGAGAGAAGGAAGAGGAATAAGGAGTTCTTCGTGGGGGGTCTCCAGTGAATCATTCGTCTCTTCTAGGGTAATATTTCTAATCCTCGCTTTTAGTTTAAGTGTTTCCGAGGAGATGATGTCGTTTAGAGATTCGTTGATCCTGCTAAGATTGAGTCGGTATTCTGCAGTCATCTTGTTCGGCAGATTAGGTCTTGTTCAGTGCGAAATTAGAGGTTTGGGCCTGCTAGAGTTATGTGGGGTTTTGTGTGGTCTTTCTGGAAAGTATTAATTCACAATTTTTGGTTGGATAATGAATTAGTTATGAATTTTACAAGCCTGGGTGCTTATTCAGTCTCTGGATTCGGGCAGCGAACGTATTTCTGTGAATTAGGGTTTGGAGATGGACGATTTTGGTCGGTTGATCTGCATGAGTTATGTAGATAACTTTATTATGTTTCCAGGGAGATCAAGTTCATAATTTTTGGACATTTAGAACAAAAGACATGAATTTTTGAAGTTAATACTGTAGTCTGTCCTTTTGTTGTGGACAGTAGAGAAAGACTAGTCTGTTAGCAACCTCTGTTGCACAGTGGGGAAAATTATTATAAATTTATTGAGGAATCTAATTCTCTATAGTTTCCAGATTGTCTTAGAATAGTGGGTTTGGGTGTACCAATTAAAAGATACGAAATTCCAAAATCGATATAACCGAAGATGACAGAATTGTCTTCGGGGTTAAAAACAAAGACTTAGATGGAATAATTTGATATTTTGGTCATATGAGGAGTTGTAGATATGCGTGTGTAGATTCCAGAGAATTTGGGTTCATGACTTTTGGAGCTTTGACTCAAAAGTTATGATTTTTCTTTGATGGCTGTCTGTTTGGACAGACTAGTAATTGGAGTGTATCAGTAAAGTTTTGGGTTACGAATGGGAGCGATTGATTTCATTTTTTCATTGCTATGCTGAGCACTTTTGAATGGTATTCTTAGTATACTCTACAGTTGCCAGGTGCTGGTGAGAACCAGTGTTAGAGTCTCCCCGTCATCGTCATCCGTCTCGTGGTTAAGGCAAGTGCAAGCAGTGTAGAGTGGATTGTGATGCTTTATTCATGAAAATTGCCATGATTTACTTATGATGTTACATCTATGATAATGTCGCTGTATATTATTCTCTCATGTTGATTTGAGAATATGAAGTTCATTTACATCATGGCATACATTCCTGAGTATTGGACTACGTGGTAGCCAAGAGTTGTTTCTTTTGAGGTCCCCATCATGCATTGAATGGGCATGAGATCCCCATCATGTACTCATGTATTGGACAGGCATGGGTCCCCACACTCATGGAGTGTGGGCTTGAGGTCCCTGTGCCTGAGGGCACATGCTTGAGTATGCATCGACGGATGCACTACTTCGCATTATCGGTAATTGCAAAGAAGGAAGAAAGAGCATTCTTGACATATGCATTGCATATAAGCATAAGAGATTTATTTATGGTTCCTTGCTGATGTTCATAAGAAGATTTGATATCTTCATTGGCTGGTCGTGAAGTTATGTTTATTATCACTGTTGTACTTTGCTGAGTCGTGGACTCACGCTTGTTGTGTTGTTCTTTTTAGGTACCTCTCGAGGCAGCGACATGCATGGGAAGGGGTAGTTTGATGCACTTCACACTAAATCACTCATGGCAAATAAAATTAGCTTATTTACCTACAATCTCGAGTTCATGCTGTTTCCTTTAATTCGGATTGTGTCCATCCTTCGTGGTGGATGATTCACTTGTATTCGTGGATGATCTATTTATGCTTTTAAACCTTAGTTATTGGTTCATTTAATTCTATTTGATTGAATAACTTGATTGATTGGATTAGACTTACATCCTCGTAATTCTAATGAATCTTGATGCTTTAGATTTAATTGCTAAACATTTGCTCCCATTGTGTAGCATAGACGTTTGATTTGGATTTGGCCGATAAAGAGAAAGACCCATGCTTAGATTATTTACAATTGACAGATGACATTCTTTATTTTGACAATTTGTAGCTTGCGCTAGTTCTTGATGAGTAGAACTTTGTCATTCGTGATTGAATGTGTTGTTGAATGTTTGTTAATAAGTTGGAATAAATTGGTTCTGTAAAGTAGTTCAGTGGTATCCAAAGCTCTATGTTGGACTGGGGTGTTACACAGCCGGTGGCTTTGTACAAACCCTAAGGATAAGAGCAATAATACTTCATAAAATTCATGGTTGCGTTACAACAAAAGAAGAGATATAACATATCTAACGAAAAGTTCTAATTGGAACTCTCCAAACTACCAGATTATTTATTTCCTAATTTATCTCAGCACACTATCCTCCTGTACGAAGCGGACGTGGACTTGATCGCGAGGCCTCAGTCATCTGTCGTGTGGGACCTATGAGCAGCGTCGACCATAAAATACTTTGGCGACTCATGATGTGCAAGGGAATCGAGGCATGCTCCATTACATCTTGGTGTAGAAATCTGAGCAAAATGACACGCAGGCTGCATGGTGGGACCCACTCTAGATGTGACTGTTTGGAATCTTGCAATTGCAATCTTCCAGTGTACGCTTAGGGCATGTACAGTGGTACATACAACTGCTATCTACAGCAACTCTCCATGTCACCTGTAGACAGCACTAAAGACAGCTCATACAATGGGTTGTGGTGATACAGTCGGCTACAGGATTGTAGACAACACACAATCTTTAATGCTTTCCATGATTCTGGTGAAACAGTCGGCTACAAGATTGTAGATAACACATTTCTCTCTCTTCATTCTCTTTCATCCACGTCAGCTTAAATCCTACGTGGCAGAGGCTATAAATAGCAGATGTAAGCCCATTGTACATGACCTTACCCATGTGTATCAGTGTATGTAGTAGCATCACAAAACAACCCACATGCATCAGTGGTGTCGACTTGGTCATGTATAGGGATGTCAATCGGACTCGGCTGGCACAGGTAGTGCTCGTCCATATCTATATCTGTGACCTCGATTTTCCCCCACGGGCATGCCCGCGAAGGGCGACGGGCGAAGAACCTCGCCCATGCCCGTCGCTCGTGGGTAGGGGTGCAAACGGAGCGGTTAGTTCTCGACCATCCGAATAAATTCGGATAGCAATTTTAGATATCTGGGTCTTTTGTTTGGATTCGGATCCAGTTAGTTTTCAGCGGATACAGATTCAGATTCGGATAGGAGATATCTGATGATTTCAGAGATATCCGGGAAATAAAACGAAACTATCCAAAATTGTATCTGATTGCTATCCGGAAAAATGAAGCACATGTAGACCAACAGTCCAACACCAAAACCCCACCCCCTAGTCCACCCGTGGCCATCAATGAGAGACACACTCGCGCTCGAACCCCAACCCTCATCGCTGCCACCACCACCCTCCCTCCGGCCTCGTCCCCTCCCTCCTCAGCGCCGCCTTTCCCCACCCTCGTGTCACTGCCACCGCCACCTCCCTCCCTCACCTCCCTCCTCATGGCCACCTCCCCCCACCCAAGCCCTCCCGTCCAGGCCTCGTCCCCTCCCACCTCGCTGCCTGCCGCCTCCCCAACCCTCACGTCGCGGCCTCACCTCCCTCCCTGACCTCCCTCCTCGTCACCACCTTCCCCTACCCACGCCCTCCTCCGCCGCGTGGGTACATGCTTGGCAATCTTGTCAATGGAGGAGACAAAGTTGTTGGTGGCGGTAAGAAATCATCCACGTTAGGAAGACTTCCCCCCTCGGGATGATAGTTCCATCACACTTCTTTCATCAATACTTCTCTTGCAACTCCTTCATATTCTCTTCAAGTTCCGCACAAGCAGCATCTGGAAGTTCTTCGATTTCTAGGGTGATCATATTTTGCTCAACAACATTGGATGGATCTACCAACTTGGTATTGCTAGATGATCCAGGAGGAATCTCGGGCGGCATCTTGATTGACCATAAGACGATTAGGGTTTCATCAGGCGTGCCAATAGTGTGTTGTCGCCGAAAAATTCCCTGACAACAGCATCGCATCCCTATGGAGGATGCTTCTTGGTAGTGTATGTGATGTTCCAACCGATGATAGGTGTAACTCCACTACTACAAAATATGCTATACTGGACGCCTCATCACAGACGGTTCTTGGGAACCGTCTGTGTTGTAATTATCACAGACGGGTTTACAAGCGTGAACGTTTATGTTACTAGCGATGGCTAGAACCGTCTGTGATACATAATTATCACAGATGGTTTTTAATAAGAACCGTTTGTGATAATTGCAGATTTCACAGATAGTTTTTAATTATAACCGTCTATGATATTATCACAAACGGTTCTTATTAAGAACCGTTTGTGATATGTCACTTCGGCTCCCCGATGAATCTCTTCGTCGTCGATGCGTCTCTTCGTTGCATCAATGCCGCTTCAGCTCCCTGATGCATCTCTTCATCTCATGCGCCGAATTTATTACTTGTTTTATAAAAAAGATCATCCACCATTGAAGATGATCATCCCCACATCGCTCTACTCTAAAGTATAAATGGTTCCCTCCTCTGTTTCCATGTCGTCAGCATTGATGGCCTACCTAGCCATCCTGTACGAGCACCTCTCCAGTCGTACACTAGCGCATCTTCTTGGAAGGAACACTGCGGCCAACGGTGTCCTCCTCCTCTCGTCAGAGGATTTCTTTGGAGCAGTGACGGCCACCTTCCTTCGTCTTGACATCCTCCTCCACCGCGTCTTTTGGGTGGTCTCCTACTTCCGGTGAGCTAACCTCGCCATCGATGTGGTCCTCCACAGTGACTTTGCACGTCTCCAGGAGGCTTGCCGTCGCTTGGACTACTTAATCAAGGTGGCAGACGACCGAGTCAACCTTGCCAAGACCCCTCATGCAAGGGTAGAGAGACTGTGGGCTCAATTCAACTTGATTTAGCAGTCAAGGGGTCTTCGGGAGACACTTGAATAAGCGCATCAGCGGGTGGACGTATTTTAGATTTCGTTCGCTGATGATCACGAACCGTCCGATGTGGACGACGTCGCCTACGAAGTTTTGAAGACGGAGATAACATGCTACCTCCGCCACTAGAAAATTTTTGATTATTTAGGTTTCTATTTTTTTTAATCTTTGTAAGAAGTAGCAATCTTTGTCTTGGCCATATATAAATACAAAAATCAAAGACGGTTTTGGTTTAGTGACCGTTTGTGTTACTAACTACGCTAAAAACTGTCTGCGAAGAGGTCATATCATAGATGTGACATACGTGAATTTGCATTTATGTATATGATAATGAAAAAGGCTGGAATACTGCTTCATATCCTTCAAAAAAACATAAGGTCAATGGCTGATTGTCATACGGTCAAAATTTCCCCAGTTAGAAATGTGAGCCAGGAGGGAATAGAAAATTTTAGTACTCCTACCACACCACTTTGCCTTTTGCCGAAATATCCAAGTTAATTGTATTGCATGCTACAGGATGAAGATAGATTATTGGTCAGAAACCAGCACTTTTGCACCATATTATTATTGACGGTTATTTGTTGGAACCGTCTATGATGTGTATTTATCACGCAGACGATGAGTAGCCCGCAGCGGCCTTGCGGGATTGTCTCGCGTGCCCATCCCCGTGCGTCGCCGTGTCTCGCCCCCAAAATCGCACCAAAGGAACAAAGACGAACTACTAGTTCGGAACTAGGGCTCGATTCCGGAATATCCGTGCGCTGCGTTCGCGACGAAGTGGAATCGCCCTCACGGCAAGGCGCAGGAGGCGCACCCTGGTGTCGCGGCGTCAAGGCCTTCGCGAGAGAGGTGAGAGGTCGGCGGGCGGGGATGAAGCTTCAGTGTTTGGGGGTTGTCATCTTCATGGGCCCGCATTTGATGGCCCTTAGTCGTTTGCATTACATAGGTGGAGGATTCAAGGCCATATGATCCGGCCTCTGTCATTGTTGGATCCGCCTGTTAATTTGGTTTCTCAAAACGTTTGGATCATGTCATCTCAGGAGGTTAACGTTAGATTTGAGTGTTCATCCAAAGTGGTATAATTAAGTATCTATCTATGTATCTTATGCTCATGTATTTCTTAAAAAAAGATGCTTATTCGTAGCTCAAAGATTCATACAGGAAACATACATACCGCACTTTAGATTTATTCCCATTTCACAGAGGTGTCTAGGGAGTACTTGGGTACTTTTAAAAGTACTCAAATTTTTGACCATCAAGTTTGCATCCAATGGATCTCATCCCTCCAAAAAAAATCATTTCTTAAAAGATCTAATAGAAAAGGAGCAAAGTTTTGAGTTGAAAATTTGAATCATTAGAAAGTTTTTTAACCACACGAAAGTTTTTTGAATCAAATGTTTGTTTTGAACGAGTTGTGATTTTTGAATCATTTGAAAGTTTTCGAACTGAAAATTTTCAAATCATTTGAAAGTTTTTGAACCGAAATTTTACAAATCATTTGAAAGTTTTTCGAATCGATTTTTTTAAAACCATTTTGAGGATGAATCTTGATGAAGATCCGAAGGTCGCAAAAATGGAGTACTCTCAACCCAACAAACAAAACACTTGAGTACTCACTAGAAATTCCCTTATTTCACTTTTCCTAAAATAAGCCACGGTCTACAGACAGAAACTACGAAATCCCCATATGGCATTTGACGCATACATCCTTGTAATGACTTGTCCAAATCTTCATTGGATAAACACACAGACGCCGCCTATATCGTCCAATTGGGTGGTGGATTGCATGTTTACATAACTTAAGGTGTACTACATACATGAATTTTTATGAAATTTTTGGAACATTATATCATGCACTTTTAGTAAATGGGGACATCGGCTCCCACAGGGACCAAATTCGTTTTGTATATCAAATCCTCCACCTTCAGACGTGTTTGTTCGATGGTATCAAGGCTATTTCTTGAATGTGTTCCTTGAGTTGGTCGTCACAGGAACCCTTAAGCGAGACTTGCACGAGATCTAATGGGGCGAATCTTGCGGCAAATCTGCAAGCGATGGCTCACAGCGGACCAAGCTACAACACCTTGAGGCGTTGCGGCCTCAACGTCCGCAAGCTCGAGGAACGTGAGGCGAAGAAACCCTTGTCAAAGCGGAGCTCACCACCACCACTTTCGGTTTGAAACGCCGACGCAAAGCCTTAGGATGCCTAGTTTGGCGATTCACGAGACAAGCTTATCGTCAGACTCTAACCGCACCTCCATAGCTTGGCTTCCTCAGTTACAGGAGGTGCTTCATCGATCGAGAACTTCTTGTTGGACACCGAGTACTGACTTGAGGCCCTCTAGGTTCTCCGGAGGCGAGAAGCGCCATCGGAACAAACTCTGCTACTTTGCTTGCAAAGCGCGACAAACAACGATTCGAGATGGCCATGGCGCGAGATGGCGAACCACGCACACTGGCTGCTTCGGGTTGATCGGATACTCCGAGCTTATGAATCGGGTGAGTTTGTTGAGCTCCTTGAGAATGGCCTCCCTCCTTCAACACCAACGTCGATGACACCCAACGTGTTCAAGGCCGTCAGTCCCCCGATAATCCCTCCTCCTCCTCTAGGTAGTAGGCACCTTGACACCGTACCGTCGATCGTAGCACAGCTGACGACGTCCGGTGTAGAACTTGAAGAAGCTGGCACTACTACAAAACAGGCTATAGTAGACGCCCCATCACAGACGGTTCCAAAGGAACTGTCTGTGTTGGGTCTGTCCGGACACGGTTGTTGTACTTGTCACATCCCCATTTTAATGAAGAGAATTACTGTGCATCTCATGAGCATGCATAATTATTTTCAAGCATTTGCATTATATATTGCACTTGGAAAATCTGGAATAAAGATAAAACCTACACTTTAAAACGTAATTGCAAACCAAGACCAAAACCAAACCTCATGATAATCATTTGGGAATAATTTATTCAAATACTAGAACTAGTATAATGAATTAACATAATTTTTCCCAAATTTTTGGAACTGGTTTAGACCCTAAAAAAATTCAAACACAATCTAAGGGTCTACCTTAAGTTTGAATTTATATTATACATATTATTTAGTGAACAGTGGGGTTTAGCAAATTTTATAGACACTAGACCTTCCCAAGAACCTCTGTGATTTATTTCACAATTTTAGAAAATTTATTTCTATTTTTAGCACCATGGTCAAAGTGGAGAAAACAATTTAAACCCTAGTCAAACCCTAAACCCAACCGATCAAGTACTATTCATCGGGCTTGAGTCTAACGTCATGAGCCGGCTCGGTCCAACTGCCTAAATGCACCATCACATGCAGGCGTCGGATCTAACTTCAACGGTCCAGATCTCGCCACTGTGCAACCTGTCCGAAACTCTCATCCAATCTGAGCCGTCCGATTGGAAATCGACGGCCCAAATCGCGTACCTCTTCGTGACGACCTAAGTACCCTTCTTCTAATCCTAGCCACCCATCTGAGATCCAACGGCTCACACTGATCCACTTATTCGGGTGGGACGCGTCGCTGGCCGAGTTGCCGCCACGCAGGCCCGCTGTCGGATTAAATCCACGACCTCGTCGCGAGAGAGCTTCGCCACGCCGCCGAAAGTGATTACAAGCAGCGCGACAGCGGCGACGTCGATGCCATCAGCCCACCGCTGCCGTTGGCCACTCCAAGACGTTCCTCACTTGACACTGCTTCCATTCCGTCCATCGCCCAGGGATAATACCCCCGCAGCACCCCTTTTCTTCCTCACTTTTCCTCTCGGTGGCTGAGGAAAGGGGAGCTCGTTTGCGTTCTCTACACCGGTAAGTTCCCACCGGGTGTTAGCTCTCGACCCTATGCTCAATCCCTTGCCCATTTTTGCTTATGCGAGCTTCTATTGTTGCTTGTAGGCTTTGGACCGACCGTGCCTCGGTAGCTCCAGTCTGCACTGAGTGACACCACCAAGCCTACATCATCTCCGGTGAGTATTGTGCTCCCTTTTGCTCATCACCCTGTGTCTCCTTACTTGCTCATCAAAACCCCTCAATCAATTTTGTTGTTGCACGATAGGATTAAGGTGAATCGAAGTTTTACTCATTTCGGTCTAAGAACTGTCCTTTCGTCTCCCACTTCACTTCGGTAAGCCATTCTTCGATTCTTTGCTCTCTTGGCATCCTGTTTAGTCCTTAACACATTGCGACCACTCACTTCCCTCTGGTTCACGAGTTGAGCTCTCCACTTGTGCCGTGCTGTCACGCCTTCTTCTCCAAAGGTCGACGCAACCCGGCTCCTCCAAGCTTCCCAAGCACGCTCCTCTGCTCGGGTAGCTCCCATTTAGCCCCTAGGACACAGGCACCGCTTGAATGTCGCCATGAGCTTTACTTTGCAACATGCATCTTTGTCCGTAGCTCTAGCTCCGCTCAACTCGGCTCATGGCAGAGTATGAACCACCTCGGTATTTGTAACCACCCCCATTAGGCGCTTAAGACTATTTGACTATCGACCCTTGGCGGCTCCGCCATGGGCGTAAGCGCCCGGCGAGCCGCCGAACAAGCGATCTCGGCGTTGTCGGGACGACCGGCAACTGTAGCAAGGCCATTAGGACATTGATTCGATCATTAAATGCCTAATGATTGCTTAGGAGTTTAAATGCTGTCTTAGCCGCCTTGATGTATGACTGCCGGGTGGGGCCGTGCACAGAAATCAGGAGGGATAAGTGAACGCGATAGAGGATCGGGTGGGCCGTGTCCTTAATGTTGCGCTATCTTGGCGTGTGCGTCAGGCCAAAGTCGTTGCAATGGGACCCACATGTCGGGACAAATTTTAAATCTGAAGTTAAAAAGAAAACGAACTGTTCGTCGGTCCCACTTGTCATCGCCTGTGGCTAGCACAGCCCCGGTGCAAAAGGGAACAAATGATTTAGAAAATCTGGAATTTGTTTATATACACACCGAAAATAGGTATTTACTTATAAAATCCATAACTAATTCATATTAATCCAAAAAGCAGTGAAACTAATTTTGTTAATTTTAACTTTAACTGAACTTTATTATAAAATTGGTTTCACACATATCACTGTCCCAGAAAATGTATTTGGTGGAAGATGATCCAAAACCTAAATTATTTGTATACTAGTAAATGTTATTAACTTTAAAAATACATAACAAATACATCGTAACTCCAAAATAGGTGAAACCACTTCTGGTAATTTTCATTTTTAATGGAATTTATATTAAAATTGGTTTCAAACCTGTCTCTGTAGCAGAGGGTATTATTATGGAAAATGATCCATAGACTTATTATTTTTACAATGGAAAGATGCTGATAACTTTAGAAATTCATAACTAAATCATGAAAACTCCAAATGAGGCAAACTCAACTATTATGGTCTTGTAATAATATTCCCTATTTATCCATATAACCCCCTGTTTCACTATTGCTCTACAAATTTTGACCTCATAATTAAATTACTTAAAGAAGACGTATTGAAAGCTGAAATTCAAACATTCATAACTCTCACATACTAAATCCAAATGGAATGATTCTTTCACCTAAATTCATCTAAAATCATGAGTTACCTACTGTAGAAAAATTATGCATTTTTGAGCATTTTGAATTTTTGGGTATTTCTCGATGTTTATTCGGTATTGTATTTATATAGATACCGAGCCTATTGATATTGATCTTTACGCTACTGAGGGAGAGCAGCTAAGCTACCAGCAAGGCAAGCATTATTTGAACTTTCTTTTTGCATCATAATTGATCCCAGTTTTGTTAACTTAGTGCAATGATAATTGCTTGCATGCTATTTTGTTAATGTCGCTATTTTTGTGATGTGTAGAATAGTTATATCCCACTTATTGAGGTTTATCTGGAATCATGAATAACTACAGTACCACATGCTTAAGATAGGTTGTGTGAATTATTTATGGTTTGGGATTGCTTAGCCATGCAAGTCTAGAACGGTAGATTGATTGTCGGGAATAACCCGACAATTATGGGATACACACAATTCTCCATATATACTTTTGTTTCAGATTTTCGTATCTGTTTTATGAGTTAAATTTTATCAATTTAATTGAAGTATTGGTCTGGACAAGTGATGGTTAGTGATGGTGTCTTTGTGCACGAGACTTGGGTAAGTGGTAGACTTGTCTGGTCAATTAAGGACCGAACTTTGGTAACATCTTTGATTCAAGTAAAACTCGTGCTTCCACACACGGTGTATGGGCGCTGCTTGGTTAAGTAAGGGGTTGGTATTGTTGAGTTGATGACTGGTGGTGTGAGGGCATATATGTGTTCCATTGCATATATGTTCCATAAGGGTACCGATTGCAATTCTTTATTGTGAGGGTGAGCCCTCTTTAAGCTTTATTAATTGGGTCGGTATTTCTGGCACAACTTGCGTGCCCGTTTAGCTGTGGGTGGGTAGCCTACACTTAAATGGGATTACGTCGCGTATGGGTGAGTCAACTCAATGGTATCAACTTGCTAAAAAATACTAAGTCTTGGTTTATCTTACCGGCATACCATAGGAAGTATGCTATTTTGGAGGCATCTAGAGGCTTACGGGCTAATCAAGTCGTGTGGGTAAGTAGTACACCCTGCAGGTATAAATCTATTGAATAGCCGTGTCCACGGTTATGGACAACACTTGAGTTACATGGTTGCTATTGTTAGACTTGGAATTGAAATTGTGGTTATAATTTGGTATTTCGTCATGAATGGGGTATTCATGTTTGTATTATACTCAAAGTGGACAACCACTTTGTCTTTTGTATGATTCATTTGTCATTCAATTTGTTACTTATTCACATGCTCTACTTCTACTTCAAATCTGTTTACAAAATGGCAATTGTAAAACTAGTATGTTTAGGTTGTTAAAATTGTTGCGTCTTTTCACAAAACTAAGCCAATATGAACCTTCCTTTGGAACAACCCCTATGCATAACTAATTTTTTTATTTGTGTAAGACTTGTGAGTACGATTGTACTCAACCCGTTCTGCAATTTCAGGTGAGGAAGTTTGTGAGCCGTTGATCTTGTTAGCATCGATTTAGGCGACAACGGCGAGTAGTGCTATCTCTTAACTCCCGATCGGTTGCCGATGGGATATGGGCACACCAACGCTGGACTTTTGGTTTATTTACTTGTTTCGCTGCTACTTGTTACTCTTATTTGAATTTGGCCGGACGGCCGCTTGTAATAATCGTAGACTTTAACTATTATGTTGTATGTCTTTTGAACTATCTATGTATGTTGTTGTATGGATGTGATCAACGTTGTATGAGAGTATGAGCATATTGGTCGCTGATCTTGGGAGCCAATATGAGTGCATACTCGCTGTTAGTGGCTTCCTATTTAACTCACTAAGTGTAGTACTTGACTTGTTGGAGAACCGACAATCATGTGGTGCTTGCAAGGGAGCAGCGCGCATGATCGTCGGGGCTCTAGTTTTAGTTAAGCCTCTCACTTTGATCGAGTTAAGTTGGAATCCATTTATCGGAGGACCAGAGTTATGTCCTTAAGACCATGCTTAGTCTCGGTCTTAAGGAGATAATTCGGGGGTTCCCTAGCGCTAATATCGAGCTATACCGTTGTAGGTTAAAAATAATCTTGGCGTTAAGTTTAGCAAGTCCCTTGGTCAAAGTATTTTCAAGTTATCAAAATTACTTTGAAAAGTTTAAGTTAGGAATATCTTTTATTCCTCATCCATCTTAGTATCATTCCTTGCCTTATTCTGGTTTGGATTTGCAAAACTAACTTACCTTGCCCTTTCTTGTCCTTTAGATGAATCCTCGATTACCTTGTCCGTGAGACTCAAGTCAAGATGTGGAAGGATACCCGGTGTTGCTACGCGACATGATTTGGAGGGCGAACTTCATGTACCAGCCGATGTACTCCATTTATCCTCGAGACCGAGGGCCAGGGATGGAGGAGTACATGGCAGTGATAGACATCATTGCTAGGCGTGTTATCGGAAGCATTCCATACCGGTTTCAGGAGTATAGCACTTCGGAGGCCATGGCGCTTCAGGAAGTGGCTCGAGTGGCCATGAGTCGACTCCGTTATGATTTGACGGAGCTGTCCCAGCCACCCTATGACCATTTCCCCATGCAAGCACATGCCGGGGAAGTGAGTAGATTTGCCAGGATCCAATTTGGCGAAGATCCTCATGTACGGTAGTTGGTGAGACTGTGCACATCATGGACCAGATGCATCGCTGCACCGTGCACGAGTTAGAGGAGACGCGGCGCCGTCTCATTGAAGCTCAGGAGCATTTAAGGCTCATGTGTGACATGAGGCTCATTCATCCCGATGTGCTTTATGGTGCTAATGTGATCTCCCCATACCTTTCTGCGCCGCCAGAATATCGCCTTCCCGCGTTAACAGGCCGTATGAATGGCATAGGATCACCGTTGCGTCTTCCTAACCTAGGGGACCCCAACGATATAGGATCCCCTGGATGCCATTTACTTGATGAGTTTCCGGTGAACTTTAACCGACGCCATATCTAGGATATTAGGGTAGAGAGCTCGTTGTCTTGTCATATTTACAGCGACGCGTGTATCTTTGGATTATTGTAATAGTCTAGTAATTGTTGGAACCTTTGTGTTTATTTGCAAGAACTTTTATTTCGGGCATTTACCATTCGCCTACAGGCTAATATCAATGTAATTGTACCAAAATTCTATGATTTGCTTTATGGATCTTGTACTGGCCTTGGTGCCTTTGTACCCCCATTTGGTGTTGTGTTCTTGTGTATTCTTGTAAATATATTATTATGCATGCTTATTTATAATTTGTTAATTTATCTAACCATCCATGTCACTATAGGATGACAAGTCCCAACACTCGCTCGAGAGCGCAGCGTGACGAGGGGTCTCCACCCCTAGAGCAGCATTCAGTTGCGATGGGTGAACCTTCTCACCAACATCACCATCGAGGTCGCACACCTGAGGAAGCACTCCCACCACCTCCTACCATGGCAGAGGTGTTGGCTCAAATAGAGAGGAATCGAATGGATCAGACGAGAATTCTTGAAGCTATCGCTCACAACACCTCTCCTGCTCCCGCAACAGCAGGGGGAGGTGGTAATCATAGAGCTCATGGAGGTCTCGCTGACTTTCAGCGGACTAATCCTCCAACCTTCGCGGGCACAGAAGACCCGATGGAGGCTAAAGATTGGCTAAGGAACATTGAGAAGAAGCTAGCCATTGCTCAGTGCACAGGCATTGAGAGAGTCCTCTTTGCCAGCTATCAGCTGGAGGGCGCTGCCAGCGCATGGTGGGATAACTTTTCCGCCATGCAAATCGACGGAGACGTTCCCTCATGGAACGAGTTTAGAGCGACTTCGAGAGGCCCATATTCCCGAGGGGTCATGTCCATCAGCGAAGCGATTTCTTGCTTTGAAGCAAGGAAAGAAGACTGTCACCGAGTATCTTCACGAGTTTAACTCCTTAGCTCGTTATGCACCGGATGACGTCTCCACTGACACCCGCCGCCAGAGCCGTTTCATGAACGGTTTGATGAGAGATGCTGACTAGCTTTGGTCATACATGATTTCCATGACTTCCAAAGACATGGTGAACAAGGCCATAGTGGTGGAACATAAGAGTGTGGCATTAGAAGAATCCAAAAAGAGGAAGAAGGCAGCACAGAGTTTAGCTAACGGCAGTTTTCCCCGGCAGCGCACTGGACCGCCCTAGTCATCTCGTTATCAATCTCCAGTGCCACCGAGGACTTCCTCGACGACTCCACAGTCTTCCCATTCAGCGGCATAGCGATACAATGGGGGTAAGAACCCCTAACACAGCAGCCCATACAGGCCTAATGTCACTTGCTTTCCTTTGTGGTCGTTAGGGCCACTATGCGAATAAGTGCCTCGCCAAGCGGTGAGGATGCCCTGCACCTCTGAGCTCCTACACTTTCAGTTGTGGCAAGACCTTCACCACCTCCGAGGGCAGCATCTACCCCTCCTCAGGTCTCTGCACGTGGTCGAGTCAACCACGTCACAGCCGAGGAGGCAAGCGGCGCTCCGGACGTCGTTTTGGGTACACTTCTTGTTAATTCTTGCCCAAAGATCGGTTTTATTTGATTCAGAGCATCTCATTCATTCATCAAAAAGTAATATGCTACACTTAATCAATTTGAAATACTTAAACTTCAGCCACCTTATCAAATTCAGTCACCGGGATCGGTTTTTCCAAACCGATCAAGTCTGCCGGGACGTAAAGGTGGAAATTCAAAAGACTAACTTCTTGGCAAATTTAATTGTGATAAATTCAGTGGGTATTGATGTAATCTTAGGAATGGATTGGCTGTCCAAAAATCAGGGGAAGATCGATTGTGCTCAACGGTCTATTTCCATCACAAGTGTAGACGATAGTCTAGTTGTTTTTACACCTTTAGTGGGCGATTCTCATCTTTATGCCCTGGAAGCTAGCACTTCACTCGAATTGGATGAAGTACCAGTGATATGTGAATACCCAGATGTCTTTCCAGAAGAACTCCCAGGCATGCCCCCAGATCGCGAAGTTGAATTCGTTATCGAGCTTGCGCCCGGTACCGCACCAATTTCTAAACGGCCGTATCGGATGCCCCCTAATGAGTTGGTCGAATTGAAAGAACAACTCAAGGAACTTCAAGATAAGGGATTCATTAGGCCGAGCTCCTTGCCTTGGGGATGTTCGGCCATCTTTGTCAAGAAGAAGGATAAGAGTTTGCGGATGTGTGTCGACTACCGTCCGTTAAACGAGGTTACTATCAAGAACAAATATCCGCTTCCAAGGATAGATGATTTGTTCGATTAATTGAATGGAGCCCAGTTTTTCTCCAAGATTGATTTGAGATTGGGCTACCATCAAATCAAGGTCAGAGTGAAGACATCCCAAGAGCAAGATTCTCTACTCGCTACGCAGTCAGATGCGAGTACCGTTATGTCTTTCGGATTGACGAATGCTCCAAAGATACTCATGAACCTCATGAATTCAGTTTTCATGGAGTACTTAGATAAATTTGTCATCATATTCATCGATGATATCCTTATTTACTCAAGGGTGATGAAGAACACGAGCAAAGACACCACGACTTGTGTTGGAGAAGCTTGGCAAAGATCAGCTGTATGCCAAATTCAAGAATGTGAGTTCGGCTGCCATGAAGTTAGTTTCTTGGGTCATATCCTATCCAAGGGTGGCGTCCTTTGTTGATCCAAGCAAAGTGCAAGATGTGCTTGATCGAAGCAACCCAAGAGCGTCACAGACATTAGCGATTTCCTTGGACTTATGATACTACCAGATTCGTCAAGGACTTCTCTAAAATTGCGAGGCAAATGACCCAACTTTTAAAGAAGGAAAAGAAGTTTGAATGGTCAGCGGAATGTGAGGAAAGTTTTCACACCTTGAGAGATCTCCTGACCAAAGCTTCAGTGCTCATCCTACCTGATATTCACAAAAGCTTCAATATTTATTGTGATGCATCTCGCCACGGGCGCGGTTGTGTGCTCATGCAAGAGGGCCTAGTAGTGCCATATGCGTCGAGGGAATTGAGGCCTTGTGAAGCTAATTACCCCACACATGACTTGGAGCTTGCAGCTGTAGTCCATGCTTTGAAGATTTGACGACATTACCTCATAGGTAATCGTTGTGAGATCTACACCGGCCACAAAAGTCTCAAATACATCTTCACCCAAGCCGATCTGAACTTAAGACAAAGAAGATGGTTTGAGTTGATCAAAGATTATGATATGGGACTTCATTATCATCCAAGAAAAGCCAACGTGGTGGCCGATGCATTGAGCAGAAAATTCCAATGCAACTGTTTATCGGTAACTCCATTTTCAGCAGGATTGTGTGCCGCAATGCAACGTCTCCACCTAGAGATAATTGAAGAAGGTTCTCTTGCTGCCCTAAGTGTGAATTTTACACTTGAGGACCAGATTCGAGAAGCCCAAAAGACTAACTTGGAAGTAGCAAAAATCCGGGAAGAAATGAAGAGAGGCAAGGCCAAATGCTTCAAGGAAGATACACACGGTGTCCTTTGTTTCGGAAACCGGTTGGTAGTACCTTTTGATCGCGCCTTGAGAGAGCTCATTCTCAAAGAGGCTCACGATTTTAAGTTCTCCATTCATCCAGGTAGTACCAAGATGTACCACGATTTGAAGAAATGACTTTGGTGGAGTCGAATGAAACAACAAATTGCTCAATATGTTGCTAGGTGTGATGTATGCCAAAGAGTCAAGGTTGAGCATTTAAAGCCAGCAGGTACTCTACAACCCCTACCCATTCCTAAGTGGAAATGGGAAGAAGTTGGCATGGATTTTATCATCGGCCTCCCTAGGACTCAATCCGGGTCCGATTCCATTTGGGTGATTGTCGATCGCCTGACAAAGGTTGCTCACTTTATTCCTATCAAGACCACTTACACCGGAGCCAAGCTAGCAGAGCTGTACATCTCCAAAATTATTTGTCTCCACGGTGTACCAAAAGTAATTGTGTCGGATAGAGGCCCTCAATTTACATCCCACTTCCGGGGTGCTTACATAAAGCTATGGGGACCAATCTATCCTTCAGCTCCGCTTACCACCCGCAAACA
Source organism: Phyllostachys edulis (assembly GCA_036346405.1). Taxonomy (NCBI): domain Eukaryota; kingdom Viridiplantae; phylum Streptophyta; class Magnoliopsida; order Poales; family Poaceae; genus Phyllostachys; species Phyllostachys edulis. The sequence continues at coordinate 38,760 of JAYEVD010000353.1, forward strand.
GATGGACAAACTGAAAGGGTGAACCAAATTTTAGAAGACCTTCTCCGAGCATGTGTGCTAACCTATAGCAACAATTGGGAGAAATGCTTACCATTTGCAGAGTTCTCCTACAACAATAGCTTCCAATCCAGCATACAAATGTCACCCTTTGAGGCATTGCATGGGAGAACATGTAGGACACCCTTGAATTGGTCTGAAGTCGGGGAGAGACCATTTTATGGTCCAACCTTGGTGGAGGATGCAGAAGAGCAAGTTCGTGTCATCCGTGAGCGACTTCGGACGGCTCAATCTCGCCAAAAGTCTTATGCCGACCGTCATCGTCGTGAGTTGAGTTTCAAAGTGGATGATCATGTCTATCTTAAAGTCTCTCCGATGAAAGGAACACATCGTTTTCAAATCAAAGGCAAATTGGCACCTCGCTATGTTGGTCCATTCCGAATTCTAGCGAAATTGGGATCGGTGGCATATCGTTTGGAATTACCACCTTCACTTTCTGGTATACATGATGTGTTCCACGTTTCTCAATTAAAGAAGTGTCTTCGTGTTCCAACCGAAGCCACCGAGTTGGAAGAACTCGACTTGCAACCCGATCTTTCTTATCAGGAACGCCCTGTCCGCATTCTTGAAGAAACAGAGCGCAAGACGAGGAATCGCAATATTAAGTTCGTCAAAGTGCAATGGAGCAATCATACTGAAGATGAAGCTACATGGGAACATGAAGATCAACTCCGACAGGATTATCCAGACCTTTTCCTTGAAGTGCCTTCGTATCAAGAAAAGCAAGGTTAAACAAAGCAATGGTAAGGAAAACGTAAAGATTATACTTGGTAACCTTGCAATGCATCTTAGCACTATCTTTGAAAGAAATAAAGACAACAGATGTGATAATATCTTTTAGAACCTTTCTATCCAACTTCCACCCTACCACGATCTCGGGGTCGAGATCTTTTGTAAGGGGGGGGGACGTTTGTCACATCCCCATTTTAATGAAGAGAATTAATGTGCATCTCATGAGCATGCATCATTGTTTTCAAGTATTTGTATTATATATTGCACTTGGAAAATCTGGAATAAAGATAAAACCTACACTTTAAAACGTAATTGCAAACCAAGACCAAAACCAAACCTCAAGATAATCATTTCAGAATAATTTATTCAAATACTAGAACTAGTATAATGAATTAACATAATTTTTCCCAAATTTTTGGAACTGGTTTAGACCCTAAGAAAATTCAAACACAATCTAAGGGTCTACCTTAAGTTTGAATTTATATTATACATATTATTTAGTGAACAGTGGGGTTTAGCAATTTTATAGACACTAGACCTTCCCAAAAACCCTGTGATTTATTTCACAATTTTAGGAAATTTATTTCTATTTTTATCACCATGGTCAAAGTGGAGAAAACAATTTAAACCCTAGTCAAACCCTAAACCCAACCGATCAAGTACTATTCATCGGGCTCGAGTCGGCGACGTGCATGAAATGGCTCGGTCCAACCGCCTAGATGCACATCACATGCAGGCATCGGATCTAACTTCAACGGTCCAGATCTCGCCACTGTGCAACCTGTTCGAAACTCTCATCCAATTTGAGCCGTCCGATTGGAAATCGACGGCCCAAATCGCGTACCACTTCGTGACGACCTAAGTACCCTTCTTCTAATCCTAGCCACCCATCTGAGATCCAACAGCCCACAATGATCCACTTATTGAGGCGAGCCTTGTTGGTCGGCCACGCCCGCCAGCCCGCTTTGTCGGATTAAATCACGACCTCGCGAGAGAGCTTACACTTGACGATCGGTATGCGGCAGCGCATAGGACGGCGACGTCAACGCTGTCAGCCCACCACTACCGTTGGCCACTCTGGGACGTTCCTCACTTGACGCCGCCTCCATTCCGTCCATCGCCCAGGGATAATACCCCCGCGGCACCCCTTTTCTTCCTCACTTTTCCTCTCGGTGGCTGAGGAAAGGGGAGCTCGTTTGCGTTCTCTACACTGGTAAGTTCCCACCGGGTGGTAGCTCTCGACCCTATGCTCAATCCCTTGCCCATTTTTGCTTATGCGAGCTTCTATTGTTGCTTGTAGCTGCTGGACCAGCTTCGTGCCCTCGGCCACTCCAGAGCACGCACCCGAGTGACACCACCAAGCCTACATCATCTCCGGTGAGTATTGTGCTCCCTTTTGCACATCACCCTGTGTCTCCTTACTTAATCATCAAAACCCCTCAATCAATTTTGTTGCTGCACGACAGGATTAAGGTGAATCGAAGTTTTACTCATTTCGGTCTAAGAACTGTCCTTTCGTCTCCCACTTCACTTCGGTAAGCCATTCTTCGATTCTTTGCTCTCTTGGCATCCTTGTTTAGTCCTTAACACATTGCGACCACTCACTTCCCCTCTGGTTCACCAGGTTGAGCTCTCCACTTGTGCCGTACCGTCGCCGCCTTCTTCTCCGGTGCCGACGCAACCCCAGCTCCTCCAAGCTTCCCCAAGCACGCTCCTCTGCTCAGGTAGCTCCCATTTAGCCCCTAGGACCTAGGCACCCGCTTGAATGTCGCTACGGAGCTTTACTTTGTAGCATGCATCTTTGTCCGTAGCTCTAGCTCCGCTCAACTCCGGCACGCCGCCGGTATAGACCACCTCTGGCGCTGTAACCACCCCCATTAGACGCGCAAGACTATTGCGTAGCTATCCCAACCCTTGGCCGGCTCCGCCATGGCGCGTAGCACCGACGAGCCGCCGGGCAAGCCAGTACCGGCGTTGTCGGGACTACCGGCACTGTAGCAAGGCCATTAGGACATTGATTCGATCATTAAATGCCTAATGATTGCTTAGGAGTTTAAATGCTGTCTTAGCCGCCTTGATGTATCACTACTGGGTGGGGCCGCGCATAGAAATCAAGAGGGATAAGTGAATGCGACAGAGGGACTGACAGGTGGGCCCGTGTCCTTAATGTAAATGCTTCTGCAGCGTGTGTGGACCAAGTTAAAGTGGACCGAAGTAAACTACAATGACCCACATGTCGGGACAAATTTTAAATCTGAAGTTAAAAAGAAAACGAACTGTTCCTCGGTCCCACTTGTCATCGCCTGTGGCTAGCACAGCCCCAGTGCGAAAAGGAACAAATGATTTAGACAATCTAGAATTTCTTTATATACACACTGAAAATAGGTATTAACTTCTAAAATCCATAACTAATTCATATTAACTCCAAAAGCAGTGAAACTAATTTTGTTAATTTTAACTTTAACTAAAATTTATTATAAAATTGGTTTCACACATATCACTATCCCAGAAAATGTATTTGGCGGAAGATGATCCAAAACCTAAATTATTTGTATACTAGTAAATGTTATTAACTTTAAAAATACACAACAAATACATCTTAACTCCAAAATAGGTGAAACCACTTCTGGTAATTTTCATTTTGAATGGACTTTATATTAAAATTGGTTTCAAACCTGTCTCTGTAGCAGAGTGTATTATTATGGAAAATGATCCATAGACTTATTATTTTTACAATGGAATGATGCTGATAACTTTAGAAATTCATAACTAAATCATGAAAACTCCAAATGAGGCAAACTCAACTATTCTGGTCTTGTAATAATATTCCCTATTTATCCATATAACCCTCTATTCCACTATTGCTCTAAAAATTTTGACCTCATAATTAAATTACTTAAAGAAGACATATTGAAAGCTGAAATTCAAACCTTCATAACTCTCACATACTAAATCCAAATGGAATGATTCTTTCACCTAAATTCATCTAAAATCATGATTTACCTACATTAGAAAAATCATGCATTTTTGAGTATTTTGAATTTTTGGGTATTTCTCGATGTTTATTCGGTATTGTATTTATATAGATACCGAGCCTATTGATATTGATCGTTACGCTACTGAGGGAGAGCAGCTAAGCTACCAGCAAGGCAAGCATCATTTGAACTTTCTTTTTGCATCATAATTGATCCCAGTTTTGTTAACTTAGTGCAATGATAATTGCTTGCATGCTATTTTGTTAATGTCGCTATTTTTGTGATGTGTAGGATAGTTATATCCCACTTATTGAGGTTTATCTTGAATCATGAATAACTACAGTACCACATGCTCAAGATAGGTTGTGTGAATTATTTATGGTTTGGGATTGCTTAGCCATGCAAGTCTAGAACGGTAGATTGATTGTCGGGAATAACCCGACAATTATGGGATACACACAATTTTCCATATATACTTTTGTTTCAGATTTTTCGTATCTGTTTTATGAGTTAAATTTTGTCAATTTAATTGAACTATTGGTCTGGACAAGTGATGGTGCCTTTGTGCACGAGACTTGGGTAAGTGGTAGACTTGTCTGGTCAATTAAGGACCGAACTTTGGTAACATCTTTGATTCAAGTAAAACTCGCGCTTCCACACGCGGTGTATGGGCACTGCTTGGTTAAGTAAGGGGCTGGTATTGTTGAGTTGATGACTGGTGGTGTGAGGGAGTATATGTGTTCCATCGCATATATGTTCCATAAGGGTACCAATTGCAATTCTTTATTGTGAGGGTGAGCCCTCTTTAAGCTTTATTAATTGGGTCGGTATTTCCGGCACAACTTGTATGCCCGTTTAGCTGTGGGTGGTTAGCCTACACTTAAATGGGATTACGTCGCGTATGGGTGAGCCAACCTGAATGGTATCAACTTGCTGAAAATACTAAGTCTTGGTTTATCGTAGGCATACCATAGGAAGTATGCTATTTTAGGAGGCATCCGGAGGCTTACGGGCTAATCAAGTCGTGTGGGTAAGTAGTACACCCCTACAGGTATAAATCTATTGAATAGCCGTGTCCACGGTTATGGACAACACTTGAGTTACATGGTTGCTATTGTTAGACTTGGAATTGAAATTGTGGTTATAACTTGGTATTTCGTCATGAATGGGATATTCATGTTTGTATTATACTCAAAGTGGACAGCCACTTTGTCTTTTGTATGATTCATTTGTCATTCAATTTGTTACTTATTCACATGCTCTACTTCTACTTCAAATCTGTTTACAAAATGGCAATTGTAAAACTAGTATGTTTAGGTTGTTAAAATTGTTGCGTCTTTTCGCAAAACTAAGCCAATATGAACCTTCCTTTGGAACAACCCCTATGCATTAGTAATTTTTATTTGTGTAAGACTTGCGAGTACGATTGTACTCAACCCGGTTGCTGCAATTTCAGGTGAGGAAGTTTGTGAGCCCGTTGATCTTGTTAGCGTCGATTTAGGCGACGCTGATGAGTAGTGCTATCTCTTAACTCCCAGTCGGTTGCCGATGGGATATGGGCACACCACTGCTGGACTTTTTGGTTTATTTACTCGTTTCCGCTTCTACTTGTTACTCTTATTTGAATTTGGCCGGACGGCCGCTTGTAATAGTCGTAGACTTTAACTATTATGTTGTATGTCTTTTGAACTATCTATGTATGTTGTTGTATGGATGTGATCAACGTTGTATGAGAGTATGAGCATATTGGTCGCTGATCTTGGGAGCCAATATGAGTGCATACTCACTGTTAGTGGCTTCCTATTTAACTCACTAAGTGTAGTGCTTGACTTGTTAGAGAACCAACAATCATGTGGTGCTTGCAAGGGAGCAGCACGCATGATCGTCGAGGCTCTAGTTTTAGTTAAGGCTCTCACTTTGATCGAGTTAAGTTGGAATCCATTTACCGGAGGACCAGAGTTATGTCCTTAAGACCATGCTTAGTCTCGGTCTTAAGGAGATAATTCGGGTGTCCCCACAGTACTGTAGGCTTATCACAGACGGTTCTTAATTAGAACCGTCTATGATAATTAATTATCACATATGGTTTGTGAATAGCACCGTCTATGATAATTCACAGACGGTTCATTACAAGAACCGTCTGTGAAAATCGAGCTCATCACAGACGGTTCTCATAACAAACCGTCTGTGAATTATCACAGACGGTTCTTAATTAGAACCGTCTGTGATAATTAGATATCACAAACGGTTGGTAGTTGGAACCATCTGTGATAAATTCGATTCGGCTCCCGCGCACTGCGTCTCTTCGTCTCGCACGCCAACGTCTCTTCATCTCGCATGCCAATGTTACGCGGCGTCTCTTCGTCTCATGGCCGCGATTATCGCTGTTTTATAAGACCGATCATCGTCCACCGAAGATGAAACCTCCCATCGCTTCTTCATCTCACGGTATTGAATACGTACGAATGACTATGGCAAGGACCAAGGCGATGAGGTCGGTGATCGCCTTTGCTCTTCTTCCTCACGATGTCGTTGTTGACATCGTCGGACTGGGTCATAAGCTCTCCTTAGCCCATGGCGGACCTATGCAGCCTACGAGCCACATACGTACATATTTATACTTATAAAAATACGTAGGTACTACTATTTATTCTAACATCTTGAATTCTGTATGTACGTATATTGGAGTTGCATGGCCATGTACAACGCGTGCAAGGATGGTGCCGTGGGGAGGCGCGTGGCGCTGGAGCGGGAGGAGGTGATGAAGTGGCTGGACAATGGGCGCTACGTCGCCGTCGTCAACCACCTTGCCGACGCCAGCAACCCGGAGGCCTGCTTCATCGTCGGCCTCCCGCTTATCTTCACGCACCAGGCCATGCAGCGCAGCCTTGTGTGCCTCGAACGGGCGGTCGTCGCCAGCCACAAGGCTGCGGCCTACTTGCTCGGCCTCCTTCTCTACATGGCCGACGAGTCGCGCGACGTTGGGAAGCACTACATTAGCCAGGTCGACGGTGAGCCAGCCGGTGGAGGGTGCGAGACGGCCAAGAGGACCAACTGGGAGTGCAGGCGGTGCCGGAGGCCCGCTACAGGCGCGGTCCAGGAGGCATCGTGGAAGATGGACGGGCCGCTAGGCCGGTTGTGGGTGTTGTCGGAGGACGGCCACCGGTGCACGAGCACTGACTGCGGCGTGATAGAAGGGTGGGACGACTACATCATCTTCTGCAGCGATGACTGTAGGATTAGTCATGAGTATGCAAAATTCTTTGCACAGGTGTTGAACTTCTTGCCATAAAATTAGCGGTTTTATGTATGTGAATTTGCATTTATCTATACAAAATCTTATGATCATCATCTGGAAATAATTCAATTAAATACTATAATATTTATCAATAATTAATATAATTTTTTCTAAATTTTGGACCCTATTTCAACCCATAGAAAATTCAAACTCAAATCAATAACCTAAGTTGGAATTCAAATTAAATTAAGCAAATAATTCATCAAAGTGGGTTTTCAAATTTTATTTGAGAACGCAAAACATGCTATAGTAGGCGCCCATTCGAGGTGCAAGCGACCTCTGATCGCCTTTGCTGCTGCTTTGTCGTTGCCCAAGACTATCACGCCGATGCCTCTGCTTGACCTCAAGATCGCCGCCTCTGCGCCTTGCACAAGACAGATTATCATAGACGGTTCCATAATAAAACCTTACAGTGATAAGGAATCCTGACAGTTCTATTTAGAAACAAATGCGTGGTATCAGGTTTATCGCATTGTTCTATTAAAGAACAAATGCGTGATACGTTACATATCACAAGTGGTTGCGCAATAGAACCGCTCGTGATATATCACAGATGGTTTCCTACTAGAACCGCTGCGTGATATGGAAATATAGCACGAGCAGTTCTATCAGGAACCGTCTATGATATCCTTATCACGAGCGGTTCTTTAATAGAACCGTCTGTGATAGCCTTTTTATAAGGAGGGAACCGCTAGGGTTTTGCTCTTACTCATCACTTCCTCTCCCACGCCCCTTAGGCTCTCGTGCGCTTGTTTGCCTCCTCTAGGGTTTAGGTCTCGCTCGTTCACCGTCGACTATGACCTCGGCACCGCGCCTCGACCTTGGAGCCCAGACCTCGGCCTTGCCCCGACCTCGGCGCCCGACCTCGGCGCCTCCGACCTCGGTGCCGCCGACATCGCTTCTTCCCTCCTCACGGCTCGGCGCCTCCTCAGTACTCCCTCGTGCCTCCTCTGGTATACCACTCTACTCGCTCTATCCCGCTCCCTCCCTTGCTCTGTGATGGGTTCTGTTGATGCTCTGTGATGGACTTGGTTGATGCTCTGTGATGGATTTGGTTGAAGCAAATTGGTTAGCTGAGAATTGGTTAGCCTCCTCTCCGGCCTGTCACCGGCTCCCTCCTCGTGTCGGCTCCAGTGCCTCCTCTGGTATACCACTCTACTCACTCTATCCCGCTCCTCCCTTACTCTGTGATGGGTTCTGTTGATGCTCCTCGCGCCTCCTCGGTATTCCACTCTACTCGCTCTATCCCACTCCTCCCTTGCTCGTGATGGGTTACATTAATAGCTCAATGATGATTGTTGCCATATTATGAGATTGAATAGTTAACTAGAATCATACTTGAGCTTATTTAGATTGAAATATTGCTACGCTCTATTATTGGTTTGTATGAGCGCAAGCATATTTGTTTCTGTGATATGTCGAGATGTTCAATTTCATTGCCTTTGTTAATCTGTAGACCTTTTATTGGTGAGAGTTTAATCTGCGGTATTGAGATAAAATTTGACATATTAGTGAAGCATTTGTTTTTAAGCTCAAAGTCTGATTTGGAGTTATCGTATTCAATTGATGAAGAATTTTGGCATAATGGTTGAGACGGCAAAGACTATGTCTTTTGCAACTAGCCTACTGAGAGTAATCGAACAAATGAAAAATCTGAGCTCTTTGCTGTTTTTTGATGTTCTCAAGATGTTTGTGTTAACCATTTTATTCTCTTTAGATGACTTGGGAGAATTACATGAGTACATGTTATTTTGGTCATTTAAATTCTTTAGGAATTATGCTTTAATGCTAATTAATTTTGTTGGGATTAATTCTGAAATTTTGCTAAAACTGCATTTTTTACAACAATCCAGAAAGAAAGTTTTACTTGATTCTATTTTGTTTCTCTGTCTTCATTAAAGGCTAGTCTTCTGTACATGAAGCATTAAACCTTTGCTTAGCATTTTCTTAGAGAAGCTGGTGGATTAAGGAGTGTTAGAAGTGTTAGAATACTTCGTTGATCCTGACACACTTGAGTGTACCTTTGCTTCATGCCAATCCTCCACGGCATGAAGCAAATGGTACACTCCAGTGTATCGGGCTCGATGAAGTAGGCTCGGGCAAAATATTTGTATCACTAGTTTCTATCTATACAAAGATCACAAGAGAAGCTGGTGGATTAAGGAGTGTTAGGAGTGTTAGAATAGGAGGCAGGAGGCGGTGAGCCCTAGAGGATTAAACCTTTGCTTAGCATTTCTTTAAATCGATCTGACACACTTGAGTGTACCTTTGCTTCATGCCAATCCTCCTGACATGAAACAAATGGTACACTCTAGTGTGTCGCCCTTGATGAAGTAGGCTCGGGCAAATATGGGCTCAGGCAAAGTTTTACTTGATTCTATTTTGTTTCTATGTCTTCATTAAAGGCTAGTCTTCTGTACACGAAGCATTAAATCTTTGCTTAGCATTTCCTTAGAGAAGCTGGTGGATTAAGGAATGTTAGGAGTGTTAGAATAGAGCTAACTCGAGGCTCGAATTCGGCTAGCTAGCTCGCTCCTTGGGTGTTCATCCTAAGCGTTCGGTGAAACATAGCCTCGTCGTCGATCCTGACACACTTGAGTGTACGTTTGCTTCATGCCAATCCTCCATGGCATGTAGCAAATCGTACACTCGAGTGTGTCGGGCTCGATGAATTTAAATGCCGTTGGATTAATGCTTAATTGTTTCATATTTATGCTGGAATTAATTATGATTATTTGTTAATATTGCACATGTTGAGCATATTATTCAGTTTAAATGACATAGAGATACTTCATATGTATATGTTAATTTGGGACACTTGCAATCCATTTTATTGCATATGTAACTTATATAGATAGCAAGTAAGCGAGATGGCGAGAGGCATCTTCGCTCGCCATCACTCGACGCCATGAGATGGAAGAGGCATCGACTTCACTGCAAACAGCGCACGCCAAAATGGAAGAGGCACCGACGAGGCATTTGTCACCGTCGGCGATAATGACACAAAAGTGAGATGGCAGAGGACAATCGAAAATGCTGCGGCCGATGGTCATCGCGGAGGTCGGTGACTTTGGGATCCTCTCGAGTCCCAAGAGATCGATGGCGAGATTCGGACCATCTGCGGGATACTTGGAAGAGCGGGTCCCCATCACCACACTAAGGTGGAAGGACTGTGAAACAAGTGAAAGGCGCTACGTGCGATGAACTTTCAAGCAAGTTCACTATTCGAAGCGGGCGTGCACGTGTGCGACGGACGGCGATGCTCACGATGGATAAATCGTGGAGGACCTTCAAGAGCATTCTTGTCATGAAGTACGTGAACACGGGTTAGGCGCCTTCGCAAGTATAGATTCTTGACGCAGGGAAGTATGGGGACGCGTTTGTGGCTATAAGCGGCGGCGAATTTAGGAGCAAAGTGCGGCGCACAAAGCTCTCAGACACGTAAACACTCACCAAGATAGACTTCGGCACGGCTGAGTACGCGGGTAAATCTGAGAATGGGCGGCGAAGGAGGAGAAGCATAACAGGGCATTTCACGATATCACAGACCAGCGTTCCCTAAAATTTGGTTAAGCGAGGGCAAAAGTCTCATCTTCGGCAAGCATCTCTTTCACAAACCCAGTAGACCAGGAAATGTCCCAACGTGTGGTAAATATGTCAAACTACCTAGTTGTTAATAAGTCCATAACTTCATAGTGTCTATAATAACATGATGACCTCTTGTAGCGTGAGTTGACTGCCCAAGCTTCCCAAGGCTCCTTCCAAGCAGACAAGGAGAAGGACATACTATCTACGGCCTTCAAAAACAAGGAGCACCCCGGTCGCACGCGAGGCCTTGGGGTTAACGTACCTTGGAGTCATGGATTCGCGGACGACTACTGCATGTATAGGAGTAGGAAGAGATCCAAGGTCGAGCACGATGACCGGTTGGTACAGATGCTTACTGACAAATTTGAAGGAAAGATAGCAGCATTGCAGGATCAAATGAGTCAACTCCTGAGGCAGTCGCAAGCCGCCCCTGTTAATTTGGGAGCCAGTTCTGCTCGACATTGGAGTAGCGTCGCGACGCATAATTCTGAAGATGACGATGTCCAATTACCGATAGATGACATCAAGGTAATGTACATCTATGGAATGCACCAAAGATAGATCTATAGGACGCCTTAGCTAATTGCGTATCGTTTTGTAGGAGCCGACGTTTACCGCAAGCTCCAAGTGAGGATAGTCGGGTCCATTTCTATTGAGGTTTGCGAGGATGGTGTATCCATACCGGGAAGAAGCGATCTGACCACGGTGCCCGGCACGAGGTTACGTCAGGGTCGAGGTGGACAATGTACATGACCATTTCATGGCCGTCCCGCTGGAGATTCGCCTGAGCGAAGAGATCAGAACACTAGGGGATGCCGTCTACTCTTTTATCCAGTGGCCCAAGAAGGACATCGCCTTGAACCCAGCAGTGCCACGATCTGGACACGGCCATTCCTCTCCAACAGGACCCTTGATGACTCCACCTCATGTTTCACCTCAAAAGGCCACCTCTTCAGTTCCTGTGGAGAAGACGCCGAAGGAACAGCAAAAGCGTGCCGCCGTATCGGTTCCTGAGTTGTCTCGCAGGAAGACGCTGCCAATCATTAAGGCCAAATCGAAATCGACGAATGTTAAGGCGCCTTCCAAGTCCGGGAAGTCCGCGAATTCTGGGAAATACATCATCGGAGAACCGTTGTGCTCCGACACAGTATTACTCCGTGCTGGATATGCTTGTCAGGCTTTGCATGCCTGGTACATGCAGAAGACCGCAAAGAAGGGGTGCGATACTGGAATCACCGTCAGATACAACGATAAGCATTTCTTCAATGGGACGAGGTACTTCGTCGTGGGCTTCAACGACTTATATGACCCATTCAACCTCGTTGGTCTCGACGCCTCGCTTCTACGATGCTGGACACTGTAAGTGTGTACAATCAAGTTCTACATTCACGTAATACTGATATAATACCGATAAATATCACAACTCATTGTTTATGTGTAGATACATGATGAAAAATGCCCGGGCATGGCGAGAACCGGTGGGTTTCCTCGACCCACACGTGGTATCTATGCAAACCATCAAAATAGACTCGTCCTTCGTCGAGAAATACATAACGGACGCATTGCTTTGTCAGCACAACAAGAAGTACATAGTGGTGCCCTACAACCAGGGGTACGTGTCACTACTTGCTATACAAATTTCATTTGTACTTTATACGCAGCACGAACTTAGGTTTAATGACTATAGCGACATACATGAGTAGGTACCACTGGATCCTTTTATTTATTATACCCAAGAGGAACCATATGATATACCTTGATTCCCTAATCTGCAACAACCACGACTTCAGCGTTCTGAGAGTAATACTCGAGAGGTATGCTCATTTCCTCCATACATAACTCTATTGTAGTCTTCATTCGTTTGAAATGGTCGAGGATAACTTTTTGGAATCATGTAGGTCGTTCATCGAGTATGTTGCCAACAAAGGATTATACAATGGATCGAAATGGGACTAACACAAAGGATGCAATTTCGATTGCGCTACAACACAATAATCCTATATCATACTTCATAATAACGCGTCTCGAAATGACTATACCTATATATGTAATTCTATTTTTGTAGTGCCGCCAGCAAAGAAGTGATGAGCTATGTGCAATCTACGTTTGCCATCATATGCAGCTAATCATTGATGCTAGGAAGAAGGATCCCAAGGTTTGTCAATCTCGAAATAATTATTTCCTAATTATAAATTTAAATATATATACTAACCACATTACTCTTCTTGCTAGCGACAGGGCTTGGACATAGATTTAGGTGCACTCGTTGCGAAAGAGATCAGGGACATTCGAGGGAAGCTCTGCGAATTTATCAAGGTAGATATCATTAACAACGATGGAGAGTTTCACTCCGTCGCCGACCCATAGTTTCACCGCGTCGACACCTCTCAACCACCTATAAACAATTGACTCAATTGTAATCCAATTGTAACTATAGTGACAATATTTGAACAAATTCGATCTATTGTAATTTATTTTGAGTAATGATCACTTTGAGTTGTCAAAAATTTGATTATCTGTGATTGTCTGCATGCTTGTTTTCAGAGGGCATGGCTAGCAATTCCTGAGGCTAGCCAAAAAACAGCAAAAAGGGTAGGTAGGGAAATGAACTATCAGGACAGTATCACAGACGGTTTCCATTAAAAACCGTCTGTGATACGTAGGAGATCACAGACGGTTTATATTAAAACCGTCTATGATACATATAAGATCCGAGCAGTTCTTAATGTAAACCGTATGTGATCTCTACGTATCACAGAGGCGGTTTTAATGGAAACGAAATCGTGATCTCGCCCTTCACGAGATGGTTTCAACAAAAAAACCGTGCAGCGATAGTGCAATATCCTGAGCGGTTTTGGAAATGCTGTGATAAGTACTGTTATCACGAGACCAACAAATATAGGCGGTTGAAAAATGCGTGATGACTGATACGAACCGTTTATGATGTGGATTCTCGTAGTAGCATGGAAACACTCCTCCTCTCGTCTCGTTAGATTCAATCACGTCCACGCCTTTCATGAGCCTAATCCTTAATGCTGTTTTAAGTCTAGTATTATTTCAGTTTTCATTGGCATTAGCAATCTTTGATACCTCTTCATTCTTTCATGCGTCAATGTTGCTATTGAACATGCACATGACATTTACTCATTTTCATTGCTTGTAATGTAGTGCATGTAGTGGGGTATCTAGAGAGTCTTTTGTTTAGTATAAGAAGAGAAGAAATAGAAAAGGCTTGTCAAGTTTTTGGCGGCACAAAACTTAGGTGTTCATTTTTTTCTTCATGTGTCCAGACTCAGAGACCCGAGAGCGTCAATTGGTATCGAGCGACTACTATAGCCTCGTGATCCCGATCCGGCCACGTTCTCCGCCCCGGGAGCGCGGACGGAGCAGGCACGAAGGGAAGGACGCGAGGTGGTGGTGCGAGCACGTCATAAGGAGATAGCGGATCGATCGTCTACCACGCCGCTGACGACGAACTACACCGATCGGGCTCGTAATGAGGGTGAACTTGAGGCGCTAAGGATCGTGGCGCAATCGATCCCAAAGAATGCCAGCGAGAGGAGGACATGATGGCCCTTGCGGCCATCCTCTCGGTCAGGACGCCGGACATCTTTGTTCACGTTGGCGTGAAGAACCAGACCAAGGAGGCATGGGATCCGTGAAAATGATAAGGATGGGCGTGGATCGCGTCCATGCGAAGCGAACAGCAATTGCGCAAAGAATGCGAGGACATCCAATTCAAGGAGGGAGAAACAGTGGACGAATTCTCCATGAGAATTACGGGCCTCGTCAACCACCTTTTCGAGTCCTCGGCGACACGGTGGAAGAAGAGAAGGTAGTGAAGAAATTTCTTTGCGTTGTGCCATCCAGGTACACCCAGGTGGCAATCGCGATCGAAATGTTACTTGATTTAAGCACGTTGTCACTTGAGGAGCTTACCGCCGCTTCGAAGCGGTGGAGCAATGATCTGGGGCGGCGACACTAGCGAAGACGCAGACGGCCGCTCTTATCGAAGAGAGTCAACAAAGTCGCCGCAAGGAGTTCGAGGAGTGGCTCGTGAGTGCGAAGAACAAGCGGCAAGGGGAAGCTGCGTCAGGAGGTAATCGCGGCGACGGCACGAGCAGTGGTGACAATCGCCGGCGTGGTCGGCCGCAGGTCCATGGGCACAATGATCGCGGCCAAAGAGATGGCGACACATCAAGCGGTGGCCGCGACCGCGTGACGGTGAAGTGCTACAACTGTGGCATAATGGGGCACTACTCAAAAGAGTGTCGCAAGCCACGACGCGAGCGTAGGCAGGAGGTGCACCTGACCCACGCACAAGACGACGCACCGGCTCTGCTGATGGTCGAGCACTGTGAGCTCGTCCAAGCCGCAAACGGGCGACATAGCAGATGGTGTTCCTCAACGAGGAGAAGGTGATTCTGGTGGTGACTGGCAGTAACGAGTGGTACCTCGACACGGGCGCCAGCAACCACATGACCGCGAATCGGTCAATGCTCACGTCTCTCGACGAGACGGTGAAGGGATCGGTAAAGTTTGCTGACGGCTCCATCATGGAGATCTGTGGAAAGGGCTCGATGATGTTCCAATGCAAGAACAAGGAACACCGGGTGCTCACCGACGTCTACTTCATCCCACGACTCCGCAGCAACATCATCAGCCTCGGACAACTTGACGAATGCAGATGTAAGACCGTGATCTAGGACGGGGAGTTGTGCATCTTCGATCGACAACGCCTACTACTCACACGGGTTGGCGGTCGAGGCAGCCGTACATCCTTGCCTCAACTGACGGCCGCCGTGTGTTCTTGACAAAGGCGGATGATGTAGCGTGGCGCTGGCACGCACGCTATGGGCATCTACACTTCCACGCGTTACACGCCCTCGATTATAGCAGATGGTCGAGGTGTGCCCATCATCGGCAAAGTGGGCGATTCTGCGATGGTGCGCGACTTGCTAAGCGACCGAGCGTCGTTCCCTAGTGCATCTTCGCATCGCGTGCGGCGCGGTGGGCGGCACGGTGACCTCTGTGGACCCATTACACCGGCGACACCGAGCGATAATCGTTACTTTCTGTTGATCGTTGATGATCACAGTAGGTATATGTGGGTGGAGGTACTAAGGACCAAAGATGAAGCATTCAAGTTCTTCCGCAAGATCAAGAGCCTGGCTGAGAACAAACATGATCTCAAGTTGAAGGTATTCCACACGGACCGTGGTGGGGAATTCAACTCCAACGAGTTCCGCAACTATTGCGATGAACTTGGGATCGAGAGGCACACCACCGCTCCGTACTCACCGTAGCAAAATGGAGTGGTAGAGCGTCGAAACCAAACCGTGGTGGAGATGGCGCGCAGCCTGCTGAAAAGCATGCACGTGCCCACCGTGTTCTGGGGAGAAGCAGTGAAGACGGCGGTGCACATTCTGAACCGAGCACCGACGTGAAGTCTCGATGGCGTGACACCATATGAGGCATGGAACAGGAAGAAGCCAAACGTGAGCTACTTCAGGACGTTCGGCTGTATCGCTCACGTGAAGATGGTTGGTCCAGGCATTACGAAGCTGTCAGATAGGTCCACGCCGATGGTGTTCATCAGCTATGAAGAAGGTGCAAAAGCCTACCGCGTCTACGATCCAAAGGCGCACAAGCTCCACGTCACATGCGACGTGACATTTGAAGAAGGGAAGTTTTGGAACTGGGAGGAGAACCCAGCCCCTGACGTGTCCAACGTCATGGACACGCTCATCGTCGAGTACACCATCGACCATGTAGAAGGGAGCGCGCCAGCGAATGATGACAACCGTGAGCCCTCTACATCGAGAGCTGCTTCCTCGACACCTCAAGCCGATGCACCGAGCATGCCTTCCACGTCTACACCGAGTGGCATCTAGTGGGCCTCCCGCCCGTGACATGCTCGACTGACGGTATCTTGCGGCCTTCTGAGGGGTGCATGACTTGTACGAAGACACCAGCATGGACAACAACATCGAACATAATGGCCTCTACATGATGTCCACAGAGGAGCCAACGAGTGTCGCACAAGCGTTCACGGAGGTGTGCTGGAAACGTGCCATGGAGGAGATGCGTTCCATCCATGACAACACGACATGGGAGCTCACCACGCTCCCCGCTGGACATCGAGCAATCGGGCTCAAGTGGGTCTTCAAATTGAAGAAAGATCCAGAAGGCAACGTCGTCAAACATAAAGCTCGCTTGGTTGCAAAAGGATATGCCTAGCGATAGGTGGTGGACTTCGACGAGGTGTTCGCACCGGTGGCACGCATAGAAGCAGTGCACGTCCTCATGGCTCTGGCCACAACAGTGGCTGGAAGATCCACCATATGGATGTAAAATCGGCATTTCTCAACAGGGAACTTGCTGAAGAAGTGTACGTGCAGTAGCCCCCGGTTTCATCGACAACAACGATGAGCACAAGGTGCTCAAACTTCAGAAGGCTTTGTACGGGCTGCGGCAGGCGCTGCGAGCCTGGAACTTCAAGCTGGACTAGTCGCTCGTGGCACTCGGCTTCGAGCGAAGCCCAACGGAGCATGCGGTGTACCGGAGGGCGAAGGGCGGAACGTTTCTGCTCATGGGGGTGTACGTCGATGACCTAATCATCACCGGTTCACGCATCGACGACATTGCCGAGTTCAAATCCCAGATGATGAGCATGTTTAGCATGAGCGACCTTGGGCTCCTAAGCTACTATCTGGGAATCGAGGTGAAGCAGGCGAAGGGCATGATCACTATGTGCCAGAGCACCTACGCGTGCAAGATTTTGGAGATGTGCGGCATGGGTGGATGCAACCCATGCTCGACGCCGATGGAGAACCGCCTGAAGCTGTCAAAGTCCGATGGGAGTGCGGCCGTGGATGCCACCGAGTACTGCAGCATCGTCGGCAGCCTACGGTACTTGGTGAACACCCGGCCTGACATCGCCTACGCCATCGACATCGTTAGCCGGTACATGGAAGCCCCGACGTCGCAGCACATGGCGGCCATGAAGCACATTCTGAGATATGTGAGCGGCACGATCGGTTTCGGATGCTGATACGAGAAGAGCAGCACACCAGAGCCTGAACTGGTGGGCTACAGCGACAGCGACTTCGCAGGTGATGTGGATGACAGAAAGAGCACCACTGGAATGGCGTTCTTCCTTGGTGCAAGCCTGATAACTTGGGTATCCCAAAAGCAGGAGATTGTGGCACTGTCATCCTGCGAAGCTGAACATATCACGGCGGCTACGGCGGCATGCCAGGGAGTATGGCTCAGCAGGCTAGTCACGGATTTGACGGGCACTGAACCACGACGCTCCAAGCTGCTCGTAGATAACAAATCAGCTATAGCTCTGTGCAAGAACCCGGTGTACCACGACCGAAGCAAACACATCGACACAAGGTTTCATTTCATCCGGGAGTGCATTGAAGAAGGCAAGATCGAGGTGGAACACATTGGGACTGACGCCCAGCTTGCTGACATCCGTACGAAAAAGCTCTCGGACGGATCAAGTTCTTGGAACTCAGGAACAAGATCGGCGTGGTCGAAGTGAGGATTGGGCGCCATGATTGAGGGGGTGATTTATTAGATTCAATCACGTCGCAGCTTTCATGAGCCTAATCCTTAATGCTGTTTTAAGTCTAGTATTATTTCATTTTTTCATTGGCATTAGCAATCTTTGATGGCTCTTCATTGCTGTACGTCAATGTTGCTAGCTGAACAGGCACATGACATTTACTCATTTTCATTGCCTGTAATGTAGTGCATGTAGTGGGGTATCTAGAGTCTTTTGTTTAGTATAAGAAGAGAAGAAATAGAAAAGGCTTGTCAAGTTTTTGGCAGCACAAAACTTCCGGTGTTCATTTTTTCTTCGTGCGTCCAGAGACCCAGTAACGTCATCGTCGACGTCGTCCTGACACTGCGCTGTTGTCCAATGGCACGGCACCGGCACCGGCACGAAGATACTGCAGCTTCTGGAGCTTGACAATGGTAGTTGGCAGCGTGAGTATGGAGGTGTACCTGACGTCCAGCGTCTGGAGCTGCCTCAGATCGCCGAAGGAACCCAGCAGGCGGTGGACCGTGTTGCACCCTCGTAGGGAGAGGAACTTGACGCGAGGCAGCAGCTCCGCGACCTGCTCGAGGTCATCATCTGTTACAGCCGAAGCGTCCTCCAGATCCAGCACCCGGAGCATCCTCATCTTGCCGGAGACGAAGAACGATTCCCACTCCCAAACACTGTCAGTGACCGTAGCCGCGAGAAGTCGATGCTGTCAAACACGACCCTGTCTCTGTCCCAGCTCCTCCCTATGGCGAGGTGCCGCCCTGTGTGCTGGGAGTAGATGACGCAGTGCCCCTCCGGAGTGAACACGAAGTTATCCTCCACGGGCCGTGAGATGATGTATTCTCGGACGAAACCCTCGGCCTGGCACGAGGCCATTATCGTGCCACTGTACATGGTCGCTAGCTCAGAGAAGAACGTCTCCCCGTTCCCCTCCGCCGTCGTCCTCCCACATCCCGCGAGATGCCATCCGCGATCCACCGCCTCACCAGACGCCTGCGCCGGATGCTGTGCTCTTGAGGGAAAACCAACAGATAGAAGATACATGGCTTGAGGGAATCCGGGCAAGTGCGGAAGTAGGAATTCAACCAGGTAAGCCCACGCGCTGTGAAGACGTGGCTTGGTCTCCCACTCGCGTATGAAGTGGTCATGCAGGTACCTCCAATTACGTGTATCCGTGTCTTTATCGTCAGCCAAGTTGTAATAGCCCAAAAATTCATAAAGGCAAAATATATAGAATTTTTAAAACCTTTTGAGTGACAACTACTGTTTGCGTGTCTTGATTGCCCTTTCAATTCATAATGGACTTCATCATGCCTTCTTATTTGGACTGCATCAACTTCCCTTCTTATTTTGGAAGGTCATTCGGCATTTAATGCCCGTCACGTAAAACATCACAACCTCTACACTATGTGACCATATCGTCAACAGCCCCAACCACCCCGACCAGTCCCCCTGGATAGGATATGCGTGTATATATATGATTGCCCAAGCCCTTGTGGCCTCCTTGTTGCTCTTCTTCACCGTTCCAGTGCTAACCTCATTCTCTTTTCTCCTCCAAGTGAACTTGAACTCCAAAACGAGCTCAAGCGCTTGTCTCTGTCGAGCGCCACCCCGTCGCAGCCTTTACCATTGACGCCCGGTGGATACTCCAAGACCTCCTTAGCGAGCCATCTATCTGCTTCCACGAAGCAACCTTGAAGACCGAAGATCACCCACTTTCCTCAAGCAACTTACAACACAGAGCTTCTCTCATAGTTGGGGTCCCCGTCGCCAGTCAGCTCCGGCTAGCCCATTCCCCAGTTCCATACCGGTAAGTTCCTAGTGGCTGGGTGCTTTTCCTAGTTCGAGACGCCTTGTTCTCTTTTTGGATTTTCCATTGGTACTTCCTTTGGCTTCCCCGCTGGTTCATTCGATTGTATCAAATCAGTCGAAGACTTCTCATAACATTTTGGGTTTTCCCAAGTCTCTTTGAATTTTCAAATAAAAAGAAACATTTGGTTTTGATGAGAGTTCAAAGCTCAACTTGAGATTCTAAAAAGAGCTTTAAAATGACTAAATCCAACCTCAACTAAATCTCAGCTTGGTTTTCCGCGAGTCTGTTGAAATCCTCGCCTCCCTCCTTGCAGGTGAGTGGTGATGGGCGATGGAGGTGGAGGAGGCAGGCGAGGGCGGCTCGGGGGATATGGGCGAGGCATGCGGGCGAGGACGAGGGTGGGTCGGCGGCGGGCGAGGACGAGGGTGTTGTGGCGGTGGATGAGGGTGGCATGGTGGCGATTTAGCCGGGGAGCGACAGATTTGGGGAAGGGGCAGGGGGCGATTTTTTGGAAGGAAGGAAGAGGATTTTTTAGAGGAAGACGAAGCGGAAGGGACTAACCGACTAAGGGAGAAAGGAAGTCAGGATAAGATGGGTTTAGAGGGGAGCAGCCAAGTAGTTTTATTTGGATGTGGGAGGTGGTGGGCTGAGCACGCTTTATGCGTAGTGAATTAGTTGGCCCTCTAACGCATGTACTTTCCGTTGCGAGTTATGTGTTGTTGTATGTATGTTTTTCTTGTAGTGTGATTGGAATAGGTTTTTGACATCCTAGAGAAGGTATGTTTCAAGTTTTGTAAAGTTTGGAGTTGTGGATCAAAAGTTAGACCAATTTGTGATTTCAAGTTCGGGCTAATTTCTTTGCTGAAATTGGAGGTCGAGACCACCCCTTGGAAGGTCGATCGCCCCATGGAGAGGTCAGACCACTAGGCTGAGAGGTCTGACCGCCCAACTCATTGTGAATTGAGCTTTTTTGGTGATTTTGTTTATTTTGATTCGGGGTTTCGATTGGATTCAATACAAATCTTCCGCTATGCTTGTACATTGATCTTCATAGCTCTCATAGCTATTTGAGTGAAAAACATGTTGAATCCGTTCAAAATGAAAAAGAGATCATGCTCCTATTCACCCCCGCTCTAGTCACCGTTTCGGTCCAACAAGTGGTATCAGAGCCCAGTTAGTTCACTCTTGATCTTAACCGGTCACTAAACTCAGCGATGGAGAAGTACTCCACCAAGCTGCATGTCTTCGATGGGCTTGACTATGCCTATTGGAAGAATTGCATGCGTGTCTACCTTCAGAGCGAAGGTCAAGCCATATGGGAGGTTGTTCGAGCTCCACTCGTTTTGCAGGTTGCTTTCTGGCAAGCCAAAGAACCCTCTTGGCTAACAACCATAAGGCAAAAAACCTTCTATATGCTGGGCTTGGTAGACAGGAGTATGACAGGATCTGTCATCTTGAGACCGCGCACGAGATTTGGTACACCCTCGAAACCTACCATGAGGGTTCGTCCCAAATCAAGCAAGTATGCCAGACGGTTTTCAAGCGAGATCACAATAAGTTCGAGATGCGTCCTGGAGAGAGCATCGATGATATATTCACTCGCTTTAACAAGGTGCTTAATCAGTTGAGAGCGGTCAACATCGAGTATTCTCAATCTCAGAATGCCACCCACCTCTTGGCTGCAATCAACACCAAGGAGTGAGAGATAAAGGCTACTGCCATTGAGTAGAATGGCAATCTCTCTGATCTCACTTTGGAGTTGCTCTATAGCAAGCTCAAGACCCATGAGATCAAGAGAGTTGATCATCCTAAGAAGGAGAACATGGCTTTGATAGCAGACCCGCTCAAGAGAACTTCGGATGACTCTTCCAAACCTTCCTCTGGATTTTCACTTGCTTGTTTATCTACAATCCATGAAGAGGAACTTGAGAGTATCCCTGAGGCCGAGTTAGCCCTCCTAGACAAAAAATTCACACGGCCCTATAACAATGTGAGAAATAAGAAGAGAGGAGGCCCTGTGATATGCTATGAGTGTGGAGAGCTCTACCATATCCGGGCAAACTGCCCCAAGCTAAAAGGGAAGGGCAACTACAGGGAGGAGAAGGCAGCTTGGAGGAAGTCTCAAGGGAACAAGCCTAAGTTTGTTGCTGCCAAGCTCATGAAGACCGCTCACCGGGTCCTTGCCGCTTTTGGAGAGAAATCCATGAGCGATGTGGACTTTGGGAGCGAGGAGGGCAAGGAGGAGGAGATCCCTCAAGACAAGAAGAAAGGGAAGGCAAAATACTTCACTGGTATGTGCTTCATGGCCAACTCCGTCAACGTTGATGACTACAATGAGGTACCTCCATCCTATGAAGTTCTCTCTACTAGATGTGATACAAACTTTGAGCAACTGCTTAGTCAGGATAAGGTGTTAGAGTTCACCATAGCTAGAAATAAGGACTTAGAATCATAAGTTGATAATCTGACATTAGAACTTATGAATGCTAAGAATCTTGATGCTGATGAATGTTCATCTTGCCATGCTTTACACTCTGAACTTCCTAAATTGCAAAATGCTCATGATGTTTTCTTGCACCAACTAGAAAATGCTAGGACTAAGTTAATTGAGTTTAAATCTGCTCCTTGTGAAAAATGCTTAGAATCTAAGTTGGTTGCTTTTGATAAGGTTGAGTCTAGAACTTACTCTTTCTGCTTAGAACATGAACATGAAGTAAAAGACATATTAGAAGCAGTTAGAGCTAAGTATGTCAAGCTTAAGGACAAAATTGATTCTGCTCCTTGTGCTTCGTGTGAAGCCCTTAAGCTTGAAGTTTCTATTCATAAGGAGAAGCATGCTAGAGCCATTATGACTAAAACTTGTGAATCATGTTTTAACCTTGAAAAAGAAAATGCTTACCTAAAGTACACATTAAAAAAATTCTCTGAGGGTAAGAAACAGTTAAACATGATTCTTGACAAGTATAAAACTCCTTATAAGAAGAAATGGTTAGGATACAACTTTGCCCAAGACAAGTCCAAGCCAAATGTCATTCAAGTCTTGGAAAATGGCTTAGTTGAATTCAAAACCCAACCTGCAAAAACTCTTTTCAAATCTACAGGTTTTGCCCAACCATCTTTTGAGCCAAAAGGTGCTTCTCCCAGTGGTACCAAATACCATTGCACCTATTGCAAGAAGGATGGGCATTTGCTTGAGTTCTATTGGCGTAGGTTGAAAAATGCTAGTAGAAATCTTGCTAGAATTTCATCTCATCAACCTAGAGCTTTCATGAGACATGGTCACCTAGAAAAGAAGAAACCTGGACTAGGATTTGTTTCACATGCTCATCATCGTCATATTCCTAGATAGGATGCATCTCATGCTCGTGTAACCATTGCTCATGATAGAACCTCAAGTAGGATCAAGGCTGGCAATTCTGCTTTACATACTGCTCGCAGATATGTGTCTCAGTACTGGGTTCCCAAAAGTCTTGTTTAACTAACCCCAGTATTGAGACGCATCGATCTTCTATGCCTTGATTTTCAGGATCGACGCGGAAGGGGGAAGAACATGTGATTCGTCGACTCTAGGTGTTCACGATACATGACCGGAGACTCAAGATGGTTCACCTCCTTCACACGGTTGACAGGTGATGACTTCATCACCTTTGGAGATGATACACAAGGGTGGATTGAAGGAACGGGATCGATCAGGGTGAACAACAAATTCATCCTGAAGGACGTCGCTCTTGTGGACAAGCTAAGGTACAACTTGCTTTCTGTCTCGTATCTTCTTGATGATGGCTATGAGACTAGATTTTAGAAAAATGCTTGCTATGTGCTTGATTTAGCTGGTGAGCTTGTTTTTTGGATTTCTAGAGTTGGTAGAATCTTTGGAGCCGACTTTTTTGAATCTCTTCTTTGGATCTCTCAAGTGTTTGATTGCATATTCTTCCGAGTTTTGGTTTTGGCACCATCGTTTGGGGCAGATTGGTTTTGATCATCTGACGCGAGCTAGCAGCCTTGATCTCAATAATTCTGCCCAAACTCAAAGCCATCAAGGATGTTGTATGTGCGCCCTGTAGACATGGCAAACAAGTTGCCGCCTCACACCCTTCATTGACTATGGTCATGGTGATGGACCGGAGACGGTTGCTTCACATGGATCTTGTTGGTCTGCTAGGTTCGATCGACTAGTGGCAAATAGTATATTCTTGTCATAGTCGATGATTTTTCGAGATACTCTTGGGTGATCTTTTTTGCTTCGAAGGATGAAACTTTTGATCATTTTTATGATCTTGTTCTTTGCTTGGCTTCTGAACTCCCCGGTGCCCTGAGAGCGATTCGGAGTGATAATGACGTGGAGTTCAAGAATGCCTCATTTGTCTCTTTCTATGCTGAGCGTGGTATTGTGCATCAGTTCTCTTCTCCACACGCCTCTTAACAAAATGGCGTGGTGGAAAGGAAGAACATAATCTTAGTCGACATGGCTAGGATGATGCTAGATGAGTATAGCACTCCGAGGAGGTTCTAGGCCGAAGCTATTGCTACAGCTTGCCATATTGCCAATCATGTCTTCTTGAGACTGTCTTTGGGCAAGACATCATATGAGCTTCGGTTTGGAAGAAAATCCTCTGTTTCTCACTTTCGAGTTTTTGGAGCTAAGTGTTTCATTCTCAAGATAGAAAATCTAGATAAATTTGAGTCTAGGACTTTTGATGGTTTATTTCTGGGTTATCCTGTACATTCGAGGGGTTTTCGGGTTCTTAATGTTGAGACTAATGTTGTTTAGGAGATGTGCAATGTCACATTTGATGAGACTAGCCCTAGAGCTAGATCAAATGTTTCAGGTGACACACAGGTGACGAAGAGCATCTTTGTGGAGGAAGATGATGATGGAGTTGATGATGCTCTTCCACTTGCTACTGACGCTCCTATTCTAGCTCAAGAACCTGCTTTGACTACTTCACCTCTAGTTGAGGCTCCTGCTACATCTTCATCATCAGCAGTACCTGCGGAGGGCGAAGAGATGCTATCTCCCCTAGGCACTCCACTTCACATTCAGAGGCGTCACCCTCCGGATCAGATGATTGGATATCTTCATGAGCGAGTTACTCGCTCCAGGTATCACGATCCGAGTTTCTACTCCCATTCTATATTTGTTGCTTCTTTCGAACCCCACGATATATCACATGCTTTATCTGATTCTAGCTGGGTTAATGCCATGCATGAGGAGTTAGAGAAATTTGAGAGGAACAAGGTCTGGAACCTAGTAGAGCCTCCTAGTGGTCATAATGTGATAGGAACCCATTGGGTGTTCAAAAACAAACAAAGTGAGGATGGTTCTGTGGTTAGAAACAAGGCTAGATTGGTAGCTTAGGGATTTAGCCAAATTAAGGGGTTAGACTTTGATGAGACCTTTGCTCCTGTTGCTAGATTAGAAGCCATTCGTATTCTGCTTGCATTTACTGCATCTAAGGGCTTTAGGTTACATCAGATGGATGTCAAGAGTGCGTTTCAGAATGGTTATATAGAGGAGGAGGTGTATGTTCGGCAACCCACAGGCTTTGAGAATCCCAAGCATCATTTTTTCAAGCTATCCAAAGCCTTATATGGTCTTAAGCAAGCCCCTAGAGCCTACTATGACAGACTTAAGAACTTCATGATCCTTGATTGGAATAGGTTTCTGACATCCTAGAGAAGGTATGTTTCAAGTTTCATGAAGTTTGGAGTTGTGGATCAAAAGTTAGACCAATTTGTGATTTCGAGTTCGGGCTGATTTTACTGTTTATCGGGCTAGAGGTCAGACCGCCCCTTGGAGAGGTCAGACTGCCCCATGGAGAGGTCAGACCGCTAGGCTGAGAGGTCTGACCACCCAACTCATTGTGAATTGAGTTTTTGGTGATTTTGGTTATTTTGATTCGGGGTTTCGATTGGATTCAATACAAGTCTTCCACTATATGCTTGTATATCTTCATAGCTCTCATAACTATTGGAGTGAAAAACGTGTTGAATCCGATCAAAGTGAAAAGGAGATTGTGCTCCTATTCACCCCGCTCTAGTCGCCATTTCGGTCCAACAGTTTAAATTACCTTCACAAGGGATCCAAAGATCCTATTTACCTTCTGGACTTAAAACCTGTGAATATATTAATTACTGGATAAAAATACGATGCCAAAATTGCAGATTTTGGCTAATCAAGACTCTTTGGTACAACACAAACCCATACCACAAAACAATTGATAGGAACAATGTAAGTTGATACCTCATGAAAATCACTTCTCTTGTTTATTATTTATAAAATAAATTGTGCTTGATATATCATGCAGCGAATACATGCCATCGGAATACATACAGAAACGCCAAATATCAAAGAAGTTTGACGTGTTCAGTTTGGGTGTCATAATCATTATCATATTTAATAGCCGGAGGGAAACGCGCCTCCCCGCGTGGACACGTCGCCCATAAACTTTGGTCCCTTCGATCGCGCCCCGATCGAACGCCGCCCGCACGATCGACCGATGCACTTTGTGCAAAGTTGTTGTCGATCGTGTCCCACGTCTTCGTTCGCCTTCCACCTGTTTCCGTTTCTCAGTTTACTCTTTCACTGCCTTTGTTTGGCCTGTTTGCCCCCTATGAAACATAGCCTTGCTCCTTTCCCTCTTCCTCTCACGCGGGTCGGTCGCTCCGTTCCTCTTCCTCTTCCACCAGGCGCTCACTCCGTCTCTCTCCCCCTCCTTTACTCTGCCGCCAACCCCTCGGTCTTCTTCCCCAGGCGCGTCGGTGTCCCCCAGCTGCCACCGCCGCCGTCGCCCCCTCCGTTGGTCCCCATCCGACGGGTCACCTTCGCTCCCCTGTGTGTCTCCCCTTCCAACTCGTGCCTCTACTTCACCACTTCCCCGGTTCTCCCCCGCTGCTATCGTCTGTGGCTCTCGGTCCAAATCGGCCACTACTAGCCTCTGGCCCGCCGTCTCGACTCCCACTAGTTAGATCTATGCTAGTCAGCCACGGTTTCATTTTTGGTCGCCGGGATTCGACTCTCCTCAAGCTCTCCCTCTGTTTCCCTTCTGATTTACTTCCGGTTTTCTCTTTTTTCTTTTGATTTGTCTTCTGATTTGCAAGTTTTATTCTTGATCTGCTGTGCTTTGTGCTCAAAATTGCCATGGCATGATGGGGCTTGGGACTTCCTCATGCGCCGGGAAGCATGTTGGAGGTCGCCGGCTGTGCGCAGGTGGCCAACCCCAAGTGCTGTCATGAGCTAACTCAGCTATGCTACTCGCTCTGGTACCAGGCAAAAGAGATAGATCTTTTCCTCAACAAATCATTTCTACAATCGATAGTGGCCTGCTACCGTCATTACAGAGCTATGCACATCCACAGACATCTACGTTACCTGAACATCATCATCATAAGATCTGATACTCATTTTTACCGCTTTTGGTCCGTTATTTATGTTTTCCCTTGCCCACAGCCACTAATCTTGAATCTTGTGAAATTACAGGGATTCTGCATTCATAGTGACACGCTGCTATCGATCTCTGAATACCATGAGAATAGCAATCTCGGTCGAGTACTCTTCGGTACGCTTCTACCCATCACCAGCACCTCTGAATTGCTATGCTTCTTCTCATCACCAGCACCTCTGAATTGCAGTTATTTTATTTCGCTACAAAAAATGTTTATGTTTTCCCTTGCCCAAAGCCACTGATCTGCTCCCATTTATAAGTCCCTTATTACCTTCATTTTTCTTTCCATAGTCGCTTCCCTATTTATGATTCTTTTTCCTTTGCTATTTACCACTATTCTTTCCCTCTATTTTTATGCCCTTCGTTGTTCTTCTCTCTGTCTTTCTTTTGTGCCAAGTTCCTCTGTTGAAGTCTGATCTCAATGGGTACTTGCTAAGATCTCTCTCGGTTGCCTTACTTTGTTGTTACCCCGGTTGAGTTCGCGCCGGTTGACGTCTTCGTCGCGCCTCTCAACCATCACGGTAACCGTGCTTACATGCTTCTCAATTATTCGATCGTGTTTACAAATCGGCGTCTGTATTCTAAATTCCGTCTAAATGCCATTTGTTCCTATTCGTTTTCGAGCGCGTCTCTGATAGTACCTCCGTGTCCGGCCAACATTCGTTCGCAGGTACGCAGCTACAGCTCGAGAGTACCATCGTTCCTTCCTCTAGACGGAATATATCGTCACTCATGCTTATTATTACAGCTTCTTTCCATTCAGATAGTTCACCGCTGGTTCTACTTGGGTTTGTCTGCTACAGTTTCCTCCCTTTTAGTTTCGATGTTTCGCTGTTTGCTTTCGGGTTTTGTCGACATTCTTGCGTGCAACATCTTTTTTTTATGATTCTTGTCAACATGTCGTTGAGACTCTGTCGAACAGGTTTGGGTTGTGGTGAGATTCGTTCGGCTTCTTTGGTTTCTAATTGGTGTATAGAATACATGGCAGCATACTCTTCTTTGATGCACTTTTTACTTTTGTTTTAGATTTTAGCAATCTCGGTTTGTTAGCTTCCATGTCAGCTCTATCGCTCTTCTTGCGTCACCTTATCAGGTGTCTTACTATCTGCTCTCTACTTTCGTATTTAGCATAGCTTTACTTCCCTTTCTACGATTATCTGCTCCTGATATTCATTTTGTTTATATGTCTCTCTATCGTTGCTACCGATTATTCATCGACTTTACTATCTTCCTTTATAATCAAGATCAGGTATGTTATTACTGTCCCTCTTGACTCCCGCTTTTATTTCGCCTCTGTTTTTGCATGTCTTTCTATTCCTGTTGCTCGCTTCCATGTATAATACCATTTTCCCTTTCTTTATAGCCAGCTTTCGACTCTATTACTGCTACTCATCTGTGCATCAGTTGTGCATGAAGATCAAAGGTTTGTTTCTTGCTTACTTCTTTTTTTCTTAAAAAAATTTATTTAGTGTACATTGATCATTCGATGTTTAGCTTCTATCGGTTCTGTGTTATATTGATTGCTTTCTACACCGCTGTGTAGATTTCCTTTTCGCCTACTATCTGTTTTGTCCGTGCTATGTGCTTCTCTACGATCATTTAGTCAGGTTTGTGTTCCAGTATCTCTAGTCACATTATTTACTATCTTAGATTCTGCGAATCTCTTTGCTTTGTTTTTCCTATCCAGCGTTTGCTGCCGTTTACTAACGTTTGTGACTGATATTGCTGCCTTACCTTTTAAACAGCATCTCTTCGGTTCTCTTATTCCACATCATCAAACCATCCTTCGTTAGGAAAACAGTAAACATATTTCCTTACAAAGTCCTTCATTGTCTCCTTTACACTTTCCCTCTTCGACATATAGTTTCGTTATTGTCGTCATTTTCCCTAGTTTTTACACCGCATTTTTTGCTTCAGCCTCAACTCAGTTTCATTTGGTTGTCATCACATCTTTGCTCCAGCGCCTACGACACATTAATCTGGTCTGTATTCTTTATGTGGATATCATGGGGATATGCTCATGATCTTAGGATGAGAATACAATTGACAATGGCGTTGAAGGTTTGTCGAATCATACGCTTTCGTGAAGTTTAGGTCTTGTCGAGTCTCGGTGGTCGACCGGCCTTCAAGTGGCGGTCCGGGAGCCGTGCAATGATCGAGACGGCCAAGCCTCAGGGCAAGTGGCTGGCGGTCAGACCGGCCTTTGGGCAGCGGTCTGACCGGCCAAAATAGATTTTTTGAGTTTGGAGTTGGGCCAAAAATAGAGGGTGTAGTTAAGAGAGGAGATTCTACTGCACTTGGTCTCATAATTTTTGGAGCTTCAAGTCAAAAGTTCTATTGGTTTGAAAATTCCAAGATGGGTTTGGTTCTAGGAGAAAATTTGGCTAAGTCGGTGGATGGTCGAGCCAAGCCAACAAGTGGCGGTCAAACCGGACAGGGGGCAGTCAAACCAGCCAAAGTGGCGGTCTGATCGGGTTTGACTTATTCATCGGCCAATTCTGTGGCTAT
Organism: Phyllostachys edulis; assembly: GCA_036346405.1. Lineage (NCBI taxonomy): Eukaryota > Viridiplantae > Streptophyta > Magnoliopsida > Poales > Poaceae > Phyllostachys > Phyllostachys edulis. The sequence continues at coordinate 68,737 of JAYEVD010000353.1, forward strand.
GATTGTTTGGTTAGGTCAAGTTCATGGGTTTAAGTGCATATGTGTTGCATGATGCATGTTTTGAATAACGTGGGTCAAGTTGCGAAGAACTTGTTCTTGGAATCAATTTCTTTATTTATTATTGTGCAGGTTGCTTGGAGGTCAACGACGGTGAACGGCGAGGATGATCAGGACTAGGCTTGGAGAAGTGAGGTTGAGCGATCGGGGATGGGTGGTCGATGGTTTCAAGCCGGTATAAATTGGACAAGGATGACCGAGCAGGCGATTCGGGTGTGACGAGTTGGATCAAGCGGCGCGGGGGTCGGTGCAAGTGCCATGGTGGTTTCGGTGGGAGAGACTTGTCGACATGAAAAGAGCCGTTGATCAACCTACACATGGCGAAGCATGGAAGTGCTTCACGAAGATGGGACTCGCGGTCTTTGCAAAAGATCGAGAAGCAGTATTTTGGTAATTTCAACTTAATACCGCCTTGGTGACCTTTTGCCAACCCGCGGCGCAAGACGGCGCATGGAGAAGCGGATTAGGTCAAGAGGAGATGAAGACGACGCTTTAAAATGTGTGCGTGAGTTAAACTCGTTTGTGTGTGGGCTTAACGGGTGCGCAATAAGAATACTCTTCTAGAAGGTTTAGCCTCCACTATAAATAGAGGAAGGTGGTGACTGCACCCCCTTAACCCTTTCTTTGTTGAAAACCCTAAGTTGTGCCTAGAGAGTTGGATTTGATTTCGTGGTCATGTGTTGAGTCTTTGTCCTCCTAGATGGAGTGGCTGCAAACCAACATCATATCAAATAAATCCAAGGAAAGATTTCTCAAAGATGAGTCTCTTTGCGTTCTTCCTCTCTATTTCGTGATTTTGGGTCTTTCTTCGATCCACGAGTTTTGGTTTGGTTTCTTGCCCTGATATTACTTGCTGTGACATGTGGGAACTCATCTAGGATCATCTTGATCATCAATCGCCCACGAGCAAGTTTCTAGATTATCTTTTCGTTTTGACTCGGTTTTGGAACAACCTTCACTCAAACGGAGAAAGGTTGGAACTTTGGCAAAGATGTTCACGATCGTTGCTTGGTATGGGTTCCTAACATCCTTGAGAAGGTGTATTTCAAGTTTCGTGGAGTTTGGCCTTGTAGATCGAAAGTTAGGTCATTTTGTGATCTTGAACTCGGGCTATTTTCCCTGTTCATCATCAGGAGCGGTCAGACCACCCTCTTACTGCCGATCAGACCGCCCAGAGCAATTAGGGTTTGAGTTCTTTGTGAGTTAGGTCTTTTACTTCGAGGTTTTGATTGGATTGAATACAAGTCATCCGCTGTGCTTGTACTTTGATCTTCATTGCTTTCATAGCTATTGGACTAAAAACGTGTTGAATCCAATCTAGGAGAAAAAGTGATCATGCTCCTATTCACCCCCTCTAGTCGCCTTTTCGGTCCAACAAGTGGTATCAGAGCCCGGTTAGTTCAATCTTGATCTTAACCAGTCACTGAACTTGGCGATAGAGAAGTACTCCACCAAGCCGCATATCTTCGATGGGCTCGACTATGCCTATTGGATGAACCGCATGTGTGTCTTCCTTCAAAGCGAAGGACAAGCTATATGGGAGGTTGTTCGAGCCCCGCTCGTTTTGCCCGAGGTTACTACGCCGGCTTCAGCAGCCCTCTTGGCTAACAACAACAAGGCAAAGAACCTCCTATATGTTGGGCTTGGTAGACAAGAGTATGTAGGATTTGCAACCTTGAGACCGCACACGAGATTTGGCACACCCTCGAAACTTACCATGAGAGATCATTCGAAATCAAGCAAGTGTGCCAGACGGTCTACAAGCGAGAGTATAACAAGTTCAAGATGCGTCCTGGCGAGAGCATCGATGACGTTTTTACTCGTTTTAACAAGGTGATCAATCATATGAGAGCTGTAGACATTGAGTACTCTCAATCTGAGAATGCCACCCACCTCTTGGCTGCAATCAACACCAAGGAGTGGGAGATGAAGGCTACTGCCATTGAGGAGAACACCGATCTCTCTAGTCTCTCTTTGGAGGTGCTCTATAGCAAGCTCAAGACCCATGAGATCAGGAGATAACATGGCTTTGGTGGCTGATCCACTAAATAGAACTTCTAATGGTTCTTCTGATTCTTCTTCTGAATTTTCTCTTGTGTGTTTATCTGCTATCCATGAAGAGGAGCTTGAGAGTATCCCTGAGGTTGATTTAGCTCTTTTAGCCAAGAAATTCACACGGGCCTATAACAATGTGAGAAACAAGAAGAGAGGCGGCCCTGTGACGTGCTATGAGTGTGGAGAGCTTTATCATATCAGGGAAAATTGCCCCAAGCTGAAAGGTAAGGGCAACCACAAGGATGAGAAGGCTGCCTGGAAGAAGCCTCAGGGGAACAAGCCCAAGTATGATGCTGCCAAGCTCATGAAGGCCGCTCATCGAGTTCTTGCCGCTTTTGAAGATCAATCCATGAGCGATGTGGACTCCGGGAGCGAGGAGGACAAGGAGGAGGACCTCCCTCAAGACAACAAGAAGGGAAAGGCCAAGGACTTCACCGGCATGTGTTTCATGGCCGACTCCGTCGACACCGAAGACAATGATGAGGTACCTCCATCCTATGATGTCCTTTCTGCTAGATGCGACACCATTTTTGAGAAACTCATGAGTCAGGATAAGGCCTTAGAGTTTACCATGCCTAGGAACAAGGACTTAGAGTCATAAGTAGATAATTTGACATTAGAACTTGTGAATGCTAAGAGTCTTGATGCTGATGAATGTTCTTCCTGCCATGGTTTACATTCTGAACTGTCTAAATTGCAAACTGCTCATGATGTTGCCTTGCACCAACTAGAGAATGCTAGGACTGAGTTAATTGATGTTAAATCTACTCCTTGTGAAAAATGTTTAGAGTCTAGCAAGTTGGTTGTTTCTGATAAGGCTGAGTCTAGCTTTTGCTCTTTCTGCTTAGAACGTGAATATAAAATTAAAGACATAATAGAAGCAGTTAGAGCTAAGTTTGCCAAAGTTAAGGACAAAATTGATTTTGATCCTTGTGCCTCATGTGCGGCCTTTAAGCTTGAAGTTGCTTTTCTTAAGGAGAAAAATGCTAGAGCCATTAAGGCCAAAACTTGTGAATCATGTGTTAATCTTGGAAAAGAGAATGCTTACCTTAAGGATACATTAGAAAAATTCTCTAATGGTGAAAAACAGTTAAACATGATTCTTGACAAGTCTAAAACTCCTTATAAGAAGCAAGGTTTAGGATACAACTATGCCCAAGACAAGCCCAAACCAAATGTCATTCAAGTCTTGGAAAATGGCTTAGCTGAATTCAAAACCCAACTTGCAAAAACAATTTTTAAATCTGCGGGTTTTGCCCAACCATCTTTTGAGCCAAAAGGTGCTTCTCCCAGTGGTACCAAGTACCATTGCACCTATTGCAAGAAGGATGTGCATTTGGTTGAGTTCTGTTGGTGTAGGTTGAAAAATGCTAAGAAAAATCTTGCTAGAATTTCATCTCATCAACCTAGAGCTTTTATGAGACATGGTCATTTAGAAAAGATGAAACCTGGATTAGGATTTGTTTCACATACTCATCATCATGTTCCTAGACAGGAGGCTTCTCATGTTCGTGTTACCATTGCTCATAATAGAACTCCAAGTAAAATCAAGGATAACAATTCTGCTTTGCATACTACTCGCAGACATATGTCTCAGTACTGGGTTCCTAAGTCATGTTTAACTAACCCCAGTGTTGCTACACATCGATCGTTTGTGCCTTGATTTTCAAGATCTCCATGGAAGGGGGAAGAACACGTGGTTCGTCGACTCCGGGTGTTCACGCCACATGACCGGAGATGCAAAATGGTTCACCTCCTTCAAAGGCATTTGGTGATGACTTCATCACCTTTGGAGGTGATACACAAGGGCAAATTGAAGAGCAGGATCGTCGGGGTGAATAACAAATTCATCTGAAGGGCGTCGCTCTTGTGGACAAGATAAGGTACAACTTGCTTTTCGTCTCCTGCTTCTTAATGATGGCTATGAGACTAGATTTAAGAAGAATGCTTGTCGGGTGCTTGATTCAGCTGGTGAGCTCGTTTTTGGGATTTCTAGAGTTGGTAGGATCTTTGGAGCTAATTTTTCTGAATCTCTTGCTAGATCTCTCAAATGTTTGATTGCATCTTCTTCTGAGGTTTGGCTTTGGCACCGACGTTTGGGGCACATTGGTTTTGATCATCTAACGCGAGTTAGCATCATTTCCAGAAAAGAAGCCATCCAAAATATCTTTCAAATCATCTTTAATCAAAATCCAAAATTTCTGATAGAATTCCACTGGGAATCCATCAGGACCGGAGATTTATTTAAGTCCATAGAAAAGATAGTGAATGTAATTACGTCAAAGTAAAGTCTGAATCGGGGCATCTCATGTCCTGTTCATCCAATTGAGGGATGTCTTCCAATTCAATATTACATTGAATGGATTTAGATTGTCCAAAGAGATTTTTATAAAATCAGTAATATACTTCAAGAGCTTCTCATCTCCTTCAATAACACCTTCATCCTGGTGTAAAGCATAGATGAAATTCTTTCTTCTCCGTCCATTAGCTTTGGCATGAAAATATCTAGTATTGTTATCTCCTTCTAACAAATCTTTTTCCTTAGACCTTTGAAACCACTTGATCTCTTCCTCTTTCATGATGCCGCTTAACTGTGTTTCTAAAAGGTCCTTACATTTTCTTTTTTCAATAGTTAAACCATTGATTTCACATTCTTTATCCAGAATGTCAATCTAAGACATCAACTCTTTTTTATGTTTTCTATAAAAACCTTCCACATTACTATTCCAACCTTTTAAATTCCTTCACAAATTTCTTAATTTATTCTGCCAAACATCCACAGCAGAAAGCCCCTCATCAGGCTGATTCCACTCTCTCTGAACAAGTTGAAACAAATCTTCTCTAAAAAACGAACCCAATTCAAATCTAAAAAAACTACTTTTTGGAATAAGGTCCCCTGTGTCCACAAGCAAAGGAGTATGATCAAAAAGTACTCTAGATAGAGTTTTGGTGCTAACAAGCGGGTACTGTTGTTCCCAAGTATTACTGACCAAGACTCTATCTAGCAATTCAAAAGTGGGATCTTTGTGATTATTACACCAAATAAACTTTTGGCCAGAAAGCATTACCTCTAACAAACCTACATTTTCAATAATGGAGTTAAATAAAGAACTCCACTTACTAAAACCCCCAGATTTATTTCTCTCACAAGATTTCCTTATGATATTAAAATCACCTGCCACAAAAAGAGGAAAAGAGGTCACATGTAGCACCTGAGCTAGCTGTACCAAAAAGGCCTCTTTACCTTCATTTTGAGTATCACCATACACAATAATCAAGTCCCACATGAACTTGTCACATTTATTTGAACTATCACCTTTACGAAATATTTATCACATTCATGGCAAACAACAAAAAAAGAATCTAAAGAAATCCCAACCAAGATCCCTCCAGACCTGCCTCTAGAAGGAGTCCAAATCCAGGAAAAGTTTAAACCACCACCAATAGAGTTCAGCTCAAATTGGTGAAAATCCTTTTTCATTGTCTCTTGAAGTCCAATAAAATCTAATTTCTTCTCAAAGATTGTTTCTCTAAGAAACCTCTTCTTTTCAACACTACCCAAACCTCTGCAATTCCAAATTAAGCCTTTCATTTACGAAACTTTGTTTTATATAAACCTCTTCCTTTTTTTGAAGAGGGATGAACAGAATAAAGCTCCGGAGACCGACCTTTCTTCTTTTTCCTCCTGACTGAGGCTAAATGAAGCAAAGGGTGATTGAGCTTAGCTCCTTCATTCTCCTCAACATCCTCATCAGACAAAGCTTCTTGAAACAATACAAAGTCAGGATCTACCTGATTTGTATCAGTTTCATCATGCATTTGTCTTTCATTTTTTCTACTTTCCAATAATAAATTATCACGAGTAAGTTCAATTTGGGTTCAGAAGTTTCATTCTCCCTTTCCACATCACCAGACAAAATGTCTTGAGGTACTACAGAATCAGGATCCCCCTGATTTGCATCAACCTCATTATGTTTTTGTTTTCCTTTATTTTTCCTACTCTCTAACAAAATATTAACCCTAGCTTGTTCTTGAGATTTTAATAGATCCAAGTTACAATCTATCATCTCCAAAGAACACCCTAAACTAATGCCTAAAGAAGAAGCAATTTGAAGCAGAGAAACATTCGAAGAATTAATAACAGTAGGAAATAAAGTTGTACCTTTCCCTTTTTCTAGATCTTTAGCTTTGGCTCTTTCTTTAGCCTTGTCAATAACATTCACCTCTTCACTATCTTTTAGTCTGGAGCTCCTTCTAGGATTGACAAAACCAAGACTACCCTGATTCTAGTCAGGCTCTTCCTCAATGCTGTCAAACTCTTGACTGTCTACCACCACCACACCAACCTGCTTAGCAAAACAATCAGAATCTAAGTCTTGAGTTCCAATTTCCTCTCTTCCTTCACTTTCTAAAAACTGGACCTTCTCTTGGCTCCCTAGCATTGTATTATCCTGATGATCAATCATCTTGGTCCCTTCCTTTTCTGTTTGCACAGGAACAACTTCTTTCTAAGGTAGCAGCTTCTGCTCCAAGTGTATCTTCAAATTATGTTGAATAGGCACTTTTTTAGCAGAAGAGCCTACTACCTCAATTGTGTCTCCTTGTACAAAGGCAATGTTCTTCTCCACCCTTAACTCTTTTCCTGAATTCTTGGTGAGTAACAGTTCATCACTCAAACTCTTCTATCTTTGAGCATCTCTTACTGCCAACTTCTCACTTTCAGCCCCAAGAGCTTTGTCTTCAACACCTGATTCAACATTCTTCTTAGACATCTCTCGGCTCCAGCCTATTTGAACCACTAATTCGACCTTGAAGTAAACATCATACAACAGCATCTTAGGAGTGATTACTTCTGATTTGAAAGGTATCTTATAGGGATCCTTAACCCCCACCTTGATTCTGACCAGGCCATGAGATTCAAGCATGTCCATATCAACTTCCTAAACTATCCCCATAGAAGAACCAATCTCACATAATGCGTGATAATTTTTCATTGTATCCAGAACACCACTAACTCTGATCCACACTAGATGCAAATGACCTGCAGCCATGGTTTCAGGAGTCCATCGGGACACTAATCTGAGCACCCGAACCTCTCAGAGTAACTAAAGAAAAAGGAGAAACTTCTCCTATTCTTGCAACAGAAGGAAATTTCATCAAAAACTTCCCCGGACCATTATCCCTAGCAACCCAATCCCATTTCCAAGGAATGGTTAATTCAAAATCATGAGCCAATTGAGAGGCATTTAGATTGCCAGAAACCACTGTCACCAAAGCCATAGAGTTATTTTTGTCTTCTAGAACCAAATCTCTAGCATGCTCTACTACAAAACATCCTAAACCCACAATGACATAGCCCACAAACTTAGGCTCTTTGGTATGAAATTGTTTGAGCCAAGCACATCTAGAAGAAATATGAGATTCTTTACCACACACATTGCATAAAACCTGATTTGGGCAATCTTTGAGAATGTGACCTTTTTCACAGCATTTGTAACAAGTAAACTTAGAGAGTTCATTGGTTGTAACAACAGTACTTACTTCTGTTTCAAAAACAGCAGACGAATGATGAGAGATAATGGAATCCAGCGTTGAAACTACCTCCATTCTCATACCAATCAGATACTGAGTATACTACTGCTGTTGCTGAGGTTGGTCAACCAGCACTCCTTGAGCTCCCCCATGTTGATCGGCAAAATGATCCAACTCTAGCATCAACCGATGCTGCATAGTAAGACCCTGTGAAGTATCTTGAGGAAATTTCTACGGAAAAACCTGATGCTGAGATTGTGAATGACTTCCAGCCTGAACAAACCTCGTCGGTCTCTGATGCATATGAGATTGGCACTCCTGATATCCCCCATAAGAGTTGCGGCTTTGAGGAAAATTTGGATGCATCAGAGGACGCACTACCGTCGTACTTGAGAATTGATCTCTTTGTTGAGGCTGAGATTGAGGTAAATTCCCCGAAATCTGCCTCTATGGGCCTGAACCACCCATCTGCTGCATCGGCAAGTTCTTCCGTTGTTGCGACGAAGGAACAAAACGCTGACCTTGTTCTTGTCGATGAAACTGTTCCCCCTGTCTAGCACTGCCAAAACGTCCCGCATATCTTCCCCCCTGATTTCCACGGCCCGCCATAGGTGAAGCTGCACCAGTTGACACCACAGTCGAAAACGATCAATGATCACTCGGAACTGCTTCAAATCCAGCTTTCTCTCCTTCCCCTACCCCAATTCGTGGCCACTGATCCCAAATATGTGAGGATTCAACTCTCGATTCCTCTAAACTCCGATCGAAAGGACGCCCGCCGCCACAAAAGCTAACCCTAGCGAGAGATTCAGTTGGCCAGAGATGACACAACAAAGGGGAAAGGTGTTGGAAAATATCAGATCACAGTCTCTCGGATCCGCCCAAATCCGAGGACAAATCTGGTATTTCGCCATACCCATTTCTCCCAGCACTGTGACAAACAATCAGGCTGAAAAAATTGCCATGGGCTGAATCTCCGCTAACATGGGCCGCACCAACAAAACCACAGCCCACTTCCAAACCCATCAAACCTGAAAGCGACGATGAGAAGAGGGCCTCCGGAGTCAACTACATCGAGCGTGATGAGGACCTCGGAGGTCGCTGCGGAGTGGCGGTCGCGGTGGTAGTCGCGGTGGTCGCGGAGGTGGTCGCGGTGGTGGTCGGTGGTCGCCGAGCTGTCGAGACGCGTCGCGGAGAACTATGGCTATCAATTTTGGGGATCGGGATCCTACGCCCGCTGTTCTGTTCGAATGCTTTACTTGACAATGTTCTATGCATCACTTTCTGCGAACCGTGACTTTTTTAGAGGAACTATTCTCCATGTTACATAGATCGAGCTCTACATCGCAATAGTGCGTGGGGGGCTTATCATCATTCGACATTGATAGAATTATTCCTGTTTTTGGTTTCTAAGTTTAGATTTTTGGAGTCCCTTTAGTCCTTGAGTTCGTATACATGATACTAGCTGAATCCGAGTTGGACCTTGAGTCCGTACTGGCGTAGTGTGAACAATCATTTATAAGGCCATGTACTCTATCTATCTGTGTTAACAGTGTGAAAAGCAATAGAAAAGATCAAAAAGAGGAGCAGTGCTCTCGACAAAATCATCGTGTTCTGTTTTGGCTGTTGTTTCGCGTTTTCTTGGTGATCTTTCTTTCTAGCAGGTTCACATGAAGACCAGGAGCTTTGTTAGCATCACGTGCATCAGGGGAACAGGACCATCGGGTCACGTCGAAGTGCTTCACGAAGAAAGAACCGAGCGGCTTTCCAGCTGGAAGGAGCTGCCTCCGGACCAGTCATGTCAAGAGTAGGGACAGCGGGTCTCCGGAAGGATCGAGTGCAACGACCCAGCAGTGATAGAGAAAAGTCCGAGCAGTTTTTTTCTTCTGAACAAAGCAGTATAGCAAAGAGCCTAGTGTTTCTCTGCAGGAAGCAGTAGACACAACAAAGATGATCAATAAAAGTTCCAACAATTGGTATCACGGTTTGAATCTTTGGAAGCGATGTTCGGAGATAAGTCGCCAAAGAAGGAGACACCACCAGCGGTGACCGTCATCGAAACATCAACAACAGGAAGATCACTGATGAGAGGAGTTTCGATTCAGTATCCAATCTTGACAGAGACAAACTACAGCCTATGGGCGGTAAAAATGAAAATCATCCTAAGATCTGTTGGTGTATAGGCAGCAATAGAAGGTGTTGCACTGGTGTCAGAGGAGATCTACCAGGGCGCTTTAGCCACTATTTCCCAAGCCTTGCCGGATGAGGTGATGATGGTCATCGCCGAGAAGGAAACAGCCAGGGCTGCATGGGATGCAATCCAGGAGATATATGTGGGTGAAGATCGAGTAAAGAAAGCAAGAGTGCAGGTACTGAAGAGGCAGTTTGATCGTATGATCATGGAAGACTCCAAAACAATCAGTGTATTCTCCAAAAAAAACTCTCCACATTGGTTGGAGAAATTCGCTCTCTTGGTATAGAGATAAAAGACAGCGCAGTGGTTGAGAAGCTATTTAGGGCTGTTCCTGGTCGCTTTCTTCAAATTGTCGGAACAATCGAGCAGTGGGGTGATGTGTCCACAATGTACATGTCAGAAGCAATTGGACGTCTCAGGGCATTTGAGGAAAGCACAAAATTGAGGCATACCAAGAGAAATGGCGAACAGCTCATGCTTACCCATGAGAAATGGGAATCTCTAGCCGGAAGAGAGAAGAAGAAGAGTGAGAGCTCCAGTCGCGGGCGTTTGCGAGGCGGTAGAGGTGGACGTAGAGACAAGGCTAGGCAAGGCAGTGGTGACAGATCACGTGATAAGTCACATAAGTGTTTTGAATGTGAAGAATTCGGTCACTACGTGTTGAAGTGCCGCAGCCACATAAAGTGCTTCAACTGCGACAAGTATGGGCACTATGCTTTGGATTGCCGAAACAAGAAGAAGAACGAGAAGGTAAACCTCACCCGAGCCTGTGAAGACGATGACGAGCCTACCCTGCTTCTCTCCTTATGTGTCAAAGAAGCATCGGCCATGGTGATGTTGACCGAGGAGAACGTACGTAGTTCCTAAACTACACACGGAGGGAGGCAACCACGATCACACTAATTTGTGATACTTGGACAATAGAGCAAGCAATCATACAATGGGAGATCGCTCCATGTTCCATGAGTTTGACGAGAAGATTTCAAGGAAAGTCAAGTTTAGCGACGGCTCTACGGTACAGATAAAAGGAAAAGGAACAATGTTGTTGCAATGCAAGAACGGTGATCAGAAGATGCTACCTGAAATTTACTATATTCCGAGTCTGTGCAACAACATACTTAGTCTCGAGAAGTTGGTGGAAGAAGTGTGCAGGGTGGTGCTGCAGGATGAGGTCTTACGTGTCTATGACAAAAATAAAGATCTGTTGATGAAGGTGAAAAAATCCCCGAAATCGGTTGTATAAAGTTTTCCTGAAAACTTGTAAGTCGATTTATCCGAATGACAGTTTGGAGAAGCCAGAGTGGAACTGGGATATCGAACTAGGTATGGAACAAGACAAACAAAGTGCGTTCACTTTTTCAGTTTTGGATGAAGGTGCAGACGTAGCTGGTGGACAGGAGGACTCGGACGTTGTTGATCTCTCCGGCCATGGCGGAACCCAGAGATGGCACACAGTTGGTGTAGGAGACGCAGCAGACAGAGCCATGAAAGGTTTAGACGGTACTCAGCAAGGCACGCAGGGTGGTGAGTCTCACAGGCATGAAGAGCGAGGTGTACAAGCGGTCGGGGGCGGCGGACTCCACATGCATGCATGTGTAGCAGGCGGTGGCTCAGGATTTCCTGTCCACGCACAAGCCAGCACAGGAGGCAGCAGCTACTCAGGCCAGCTTGGGTGCGCTGTGCGTTGCTGCCCAAGTGCTTGCAGGTGCAGCCGGCGCAGAAGTTAGCAGCACTCAATGCGGCAGGTCCCACGCACAGGCAGGTGGCGCAAGAGGAATTGGCTGGGAAGCTCCAGGCAGCAAGGCCTTTTGGCAACAGCAAGATGCAAGCGCTACAGGAGGTCAAGGCGGGCCGCACTGGCTCCACGTGCATGCAGGAGCAGCAGAAAGCGGCTGGGTTGGTAATGGTGGCGGGTCCTGTCAGCATCAGGGGGTACGGGATGATGTGGATGGCGCTATCTCCCAGTCCCCACATGCATGGCTCGCATATAACCAAATCAGAGGAAACTAAGGGAGGAAAAAAGGACATACTACAGACAAGATTTGGAGAACCAGAGATAAAGGATGCTAAGGAAGGAAAGAATGACATAACCGGTGGTGATTCAGATTCTTGGGGCAGCAAGGTTAAAGAAGTAACTACGAAAGAAACAGATAGTTGGGAAAATGTTTCAATGCCACCAGAGAAGAAGATGCCACAAGAGAAGAAGTTGGAGGATGATTGTCAATGATGGGATCAATTTTTGGCAAGTCAAATCAAGTCCAAGATAAAGGTGCAGTTTCGCAATATGTGAACCAGAATAAATCATCCACTGTGGGTGAAGGACACGAAGTCGCTAGGGCGGATCAAGTTCTTGGAGGTGAGAGAGAAGATTGGTGTGGTCAAGGTGAATAAACAAGATTAAAAGGGTGATTGATAGAATTAATCTTTTTTTTGGTTTCTAGCTATATCCATGTATACGTGATACTAGCCGTATCCGAGTTGGACCTTGAGTTCGTATTGGCGTCTTGTGAATAGTCATTTATAAGGCCATGTACTCTATCCGTGTTAACGGTGTGAGAAGCAATAGAAAAGATCAAAAAGAGGAGCAGTGTTCCCGACAAAATCATCGTGTTCTATTCTGGCTGTTGTTTCACGTTGTCTTGATGATCTTTCTTTCTAGCAGGTTCATGTGAAGACCAGGACCTTTGTTAGCATCACGTGCATCAGGGGAACAGGACCATCGGGTCACACCGAAGTGCTTCACAAAGGGGTATTTGGAGCAATTTGGGCTTTTTAAGCGCTTTCGGTTGTCTTCTTGAGGCTTTTTGATTGTGGGCTAAATGGCTGGTCTTTTCTGATTTGGTGTTTACTTGTCTGGCTTTTAGGTAGGCTGGCTGCGGCTTCCGAGATAAGAAATGTCTGAAATGCCCCTGAGGACAGTAGTGGCTTGTTTGATGTCGTTTAATGCAATTAACAACATTTGACGACATTTAAGAACATTTAATGACAATTGACGACTATTAACGACGACTAACGCAATTGACGACAACTATCGCAATTGATGAGAACTACCGCAATTAATGACAATTATCTACAATTAATGATGATTAACACAATTGGTCGCAATGAGCGATGACCCTGACAATTGATCGCATTCAATGATGATTAACGACAATCAATGCAATAAACCACAATTAACGTATTTGCGACAATTATTACAATAAACATTTATTACAACAAATAATTATTAAAAATAATTTTTACAATGAATAAATATTACAATAAATAATTATTAAGATAAACAATTATGACATAAATAATTAACTAAAGTAATTGTTTGTTTGTGCAAACTTGAATAATTCATGCCCTCCACTTTTTACGGGCTTGGGACCCGGCATCGGCGATGTTAGACACCCTCACCCTCACACGTATCCTCCAAAATAAAAAAGTAACAAAAGAAAAAAAAAGAACAAACAAAGGAACTACAGGTCAAAATTAGTCATCACTACATAAATGAAAATACAAGTATATCTCCGACCAACTCAAATGATCATCATAATTCACGGTGACACCCTTTCTCTAAACAGATTTAATTGAGTAATCACAACTACAGTTCATTATCATATTTTCTAGATAAATACAAGCACTACAACCTTGGAAAAAGAGACAACTTGGCACAAATTTTATAAACTGAACTACATCTACAATTCTTTGTTGGCATAGAACCCATAGAATGTTTTACTAAATTTAAAGTGCTGAACACCAGATCAAGATTCAAAATCTAGTTTAAGTCCAAAAGAAATAACCATACTCAGAAAAAATCATTAGAACTAATTGAATTGTACAATAGTTAAGTCTGTAATAGGAACCCTCCAAATTTTGGGCCAAGATACATTAATGGTCACTAAATCATCCAAAAAATGCCCTCTAGTTCATAGTTCATACTTCGCCCAAAGATTCATGTATTATTGTTGGAGGCCATACGCAACAAGAAAATTTGTATCAACCAAGGTTCGAACCTACAATCTTAAACCATGTTTTGTACAAAACTATCAACCTTTCCATCGACAAAATACATGGTGAATTGAAAATTGAAAATATCCAAGATGCTTAACTATGCACTTGTTTCCCATATTCCCTAATCGAACAACAATCAAGCATGGCAGACAAAAATCGCAATTTCCAACAAACACGTAATAAACATGACAAATGTCAGATGATTTCAGAATAGGTGTGACACATTCAGAGTATGTAGGGAGGCAAGTAATTCTAGAGGAAACTTGTCGACGATCGAGTCGTCGATCTTACGAAATAAAATAGACGAAAATGGCAAAGAATTCTTAGAAGAGAATGAGATTTGCTCTTTATTGCAATGAACTAGCTATTACAGGGGGTGCCCTCGACAAGGTAGTGGACTAGCCCTAATTACACTTGATGTATTGTCTACTAGGCTATTGCGTCAGATGAAATCATCCAACTTGCCCTGTCCTCCCTCATTCTTCTCCTTTAAGTAGTTGACGAAGTGGTGGCTGTTACTCCTTGAAGAGGCGCTTGTTGGAACTGTCGCGTCTGGTCGGAGGGAGACGGCTATTGGTGAAACATCAACCAAGCGGTTGATGTCAGAGGGAGATAATAACCAAATGGTGGTTACTATCAGTGTCTTAGGGCCGTCAAACGTCGTGTGGTTTGGAGGGATTAAGACATGCGCTCCATTCATCACACGGGAGGAATGCACTTAGAATCAAGTCTAAGTTCTAGTTCATTGCTTTTACGAGTAGTTATCTGGTCGGGGAATGGGTATAGGACCTCGTCCGGCCAGGGTACCCATGATGTAACCTCTGGAATCCTTACGACCATGAGGGTTGTTAGCCTTACGGTTATGACCACAGAGTCGTGTAGTATTTAATTATGTATTAAGGTAATACATAGAGATTTTAATCCTCGTCAACTAGCCCCCGAACTTTAAATGAATATATCATGTGAACTCACCCCGATGAAATTTGTGTCGGGCAGACCTTCATTAAATGACGTAACAAGCGAGATGGTCTGTTATTCACTTTAAAGTTGAGAAACCGTCTGGGGAATCGAAGAGTCCTGTGTCCGTTGGACATAAAAAACATTTGTGTCTGTTGGACTTTTGGGTAACTCCTCTTTGCAGTTAAGGAAAATGTGGCTATAAAACCCCCACTATGCACGGCTTTTGGGCTTTTACGCTCTCACACTTTCCTTGAGTTCCCTTGCTGAAGAGTTTCTTTCGACCACCTCTACTTTTCTCGCTCAAAAAACCTTCTCCGACCACTTGTTCATCCACCTAAAACCCTCACAATGTCGGATTCGATCACCAAGTGGCTAGTCTCTGATCTGAGTGGGAAGAAGCTTAAGGCTCTAGAGGAGGTCGGGATGCTCCCTCATAAGAGTCTGATCAAGTGGAGGTCAGTGGTTGGGGAGCATTTTCCCAGCCGCGAAGATGGAGAAATCCCTGTCTTCCTCGCATACATCGAGTGCGGGCTCAGGTTCCTAGTTCACAAATTCCTCCCCAAGGTCCTTGAGTATTACGAGGTGGAGTTGGTGAACCTAGACCCGAACTCAATCGCCAACCTTAGCATCTTTGTCTATCTTTGTGAAGCATACCTGGGGATCTGACCAAATATGAAGGTCTTTAGGTATTTATATAAGATGGCGAGGTCGGGGAAATCGGCGGCTGGATCTGGGGAGTGCTCGCTGCGCCGAGTACATCTGGATGTATCCCAAGTCCTTGTGGTCGTCATGGAAGAAGAGCTAGTTCTACATGATGGTCACGAAGGAGGACGGCCTCTACTTCGCTAGTAAGACGGCGAGCAAAAATCCCAAGTGGCGGTCAACTGTGAAGAAGGAAGGAAGTGTTGGGAGGTGTATCAAAGCTATCCAAGACCTTAGTGCCAAGGGTTTGACCTCTTGGCACGTGGTGAGGGACTTTTCCATGCGCCAGATTAGTCCCTTGAGGCTCCGATCACATTCCCTACTCGGCGTATTGGTCATGGCAGGCGACCAAGGATACGAGAGAATGTAAGTCTAGAAAAATTCGACGAGATTGATTCGTCTAGTTGATTATACGTAACCTTGATCTATTTTCATTCTCTCTTTTTTGAAGCTCTTTCTTCTACGAAGTCGAGGCGGATCAAAATGATCTGTATTTGAGGAGCACGATTCTAAGGCTATTTTCCCCAATATCTTGGCGATTATCTCTGCCAAAGAAAGAATGCAAAGACTCAAGGTGAATAATGACTTTTTCTTCATCTTTTACATATTCTCCGATCAATACATTATTTTACTCTTTAACAACAGGTGGTCGGGTTGAGGGAAAAAAAGTCTGTCAAGGGCTCTACTCCAACTGTAGTTAAATAGGAGTCACCTTGGCGACCACGCTAGATGATGGTCTCTAGGAGGTAAAGAGTGTATTCAAAAAAGGAGCATGTATTTTAGATGGAAATTTCATCACCTAACTAAATTTTATTTATGACTTAGGTAG
The DNA here is from genome assembly GCA_036346405.1 of Phyllostachys edulis. Classification (NCBI taxonomy): domain Eukaryota; kingdom Viridiplantae; phylum Streptophyta; class Magnoliopsida; order Poales; family Poaceae; genus Phyllostachys; species Phyllostachys edulis. Next base: position 85,062 of record JAYEVD010000353.1, read on the forward strand.
GAGAGAGGAAGAACCTCTGACTCAAAGTGTAGAGGTCATAGTCCCCGAAAGGTCGTTCACAACCTGATGGTTGCTTCACAAGCAACTGTTCTAGAGGTCGATGAAACCACACCTTCCGACCTGATGGTTTGGGATCTTGTTCTCGACCAGCTAGCCGAGGATATTTCTTTCGACCTCATGTTGGAGGGTGAGGGGTCTAACCAACCCTACGGTTTGGAGCAATGAAATTGGTTGAAAAGAAAAAAAAGCAATCTCTCGGATTTTTTGCTCGTGGCGTTTGAGTTAAAACCAAAAAGACCAGGTAAGTACACATGAAATGAGATTTTCGTAAATACATACCTTTGAAGTTCTTGGTATCCTACAATCTTGATTTTCCTTTCTTTCTTTTTTTCTATAGATCTTCTGGTGTTCCGATCGCCTCCGACCAGAGAACTCCTTAGGAGAAAACTCCTGAGGTTGAAGTGGTCGAACCAGCCCCCAAGCAGCTGGCTGCACCAGCGCCTCCTCAGGATCCTGTGGCAGCTCTGACTCTGCCCATAGAGGCGGAGGTTCCTGTGGGGACCCAGCTGGTTCCGACCTCTGCTAGGGAGTCTCCTCAGGATAACAAGTTCCCTCATTGTCCTCGATTTATATGGGGTTGGATATCGGATCGTCAAGTGATGACGAGCCTTGATACCATTTTCGCCGAATATAATAATGGGGCAATCCGGGTAAGCTTCCACGACCACTTTTATAGCTTCTCCTTTAGAGTTTATCAAAAAACTTAAAGAGATTTGCTATTTTTGTAGCACGTGGTGGAGAACTTCGTAGTGTTCGGAGGACTAACCGAGTGAATAAAACTATTGGAGAAGAAAAACTCTGAACTAGCAAGTAAGTACTTTCTTCTTGACTTCTTCTCTCCTTCTTTGTCTTGCTTCTTTTACGCTAATTAATTTCTCCTTATCATATTTGATAGATTTGGAAAAAAAAAAAAAAAAGAAGTCATGACTAGGGAAGTCGAATAACTAAGCGAAGAAGAATGCTAAGCAAAAAGGTAGTCGTCGAATATCGATGACGGGCACAAGGAAATCTCGAGACTTTCGAGAAGAAGAACCAAGGTAACCGTTAGTAAACTTGACCGGTGTACATTCTTTTACGATTATATGTATTCATCCTTGGTATACTTTATGCGAGAACAAGCACAAAAATTTGGAAAGAGTAGAGAAGGCCCTCGAGTTCGGCGTGGCGAGTCTTGAGTCTTGAAATTAAAGTCAAGGTTCTTAACAAGATGCTCTTCAACATGGGGAATTGGGAATGCAAGCTGCCCAATTTAGCGACTCATGAGAAGATAAACTTCCTCGACGTGACTCGAAGACCTCAAGAATCTACTTAAAACTACTCGGAGAACCATGTGCAGACTATGAAGGAAAATTTGTTGCAAATGGTGTCAGCTTCTAACCCCTCCGTTCATCTCCAAGTTGTTGAAGCGGATTTCAACTGCTCGGAAGATGAAGCAGCCAAATTTTTCAAGGAAGTGAAGCCTCTCGGAGACAAGGTTGCAAAAGAGATGGAAGTCGGATCTCTAGTCTTGTGATGACCAGTCTGGTGGCCCCAGGGAGTAAATTAATGTAATATTAAAATTGTAATTGAAAATGTAAAGACTTACCTTTTATCATCAATAAAGTCTATGCTTTTATCTTCTTAATTTTTGCTAAGCGTTCATATATCTCCTAGCTTCCGACTACTTGTGTAGTATAAATACTTACTAAGGAAGTAGTAGACCAAGAAAAAGAGCACAAGCTTCTGACCGTGGTACAAAGTATCCGTAATTATGTTGTAAAATGATCTAGTCGAACACTAGAAATCATTTTGGTGAACCGATGGATGACTTGACTAGTTGTAGATCTTTGCCATAATCAAAATACTATATAGTACACTGTATGGTCTGAAGATATTGTAAGACTTGTCTTGGTGAGAAGAAATTATGCAATTATGTATGCAAGAAAAACAATAAGTGTTTTTATTTATACATTTCATCCCGTCTGGTCGTTAAAAATCGCTAAGACCTTTAGACATGATAGGCACTTAGCTAAATGTGTTCAAGCACAAGTTCTGACTGGCAGCGAGGATCGTTAGAAAAAGGTCGTCGCTAGGAAGCTCCTTCTAGTGGGCAGGACTACATGCAGATAGAAGAGATTTTGACTAGGAGGTTTTTTGTGTCCCAACCAGTAGCCAAAACAAGTGAAGAACGGAATGTTGAAATGATGAAAGGAAGTCTAAAGATCCATTATCATGTAAGCAACTATCTGTAGTTGTCTGTGTAATACCCCTTTTACTTATTTCCTTCTTTAAGAAAAGTGTGCTTGGTCGCTTTGTGAGAAACATTGCTGTGATGATCACAATTTAGTCCTTTATGGCGTTTGACAACTGTGTCAGAGCCAAAAAGTAAAAGGTATCCTTTTTAAAAAAGGATGTCGGAGAGCAAGTGATCTTCTATTGGAAAGGAAATGCATCTTTATTGAAAAAAATGAAATTAAAATGAACAACTATACATAAAACTTACGCAATTGATCAATGTTCCAAGAATTAAACAAAACACGCAAATCGACATAGCTAGTTGTGCGAACACGGCGGTGACTTTGACCTGATATAGGACCTTCCACTTGGGAGAAAGTTTGTTGCAATTTGAATGGCTCTGAATTTTTCACGAGGACGGATCACCTCTGACTAAGTGCAAGGTTGCACCTTACGACTATGGAACCTTCTCATGGCTTCTTGGTAGAATGCCGATCGTATCAATCTTGGTTTTGTCGTTCTTCGAGAAAATTGACATCGTCGAGTTGTTGTTCATTCGATCATTTTAGCTAAAATAATCAGTTTGAGCAGAGCCTAGTTTTAGTTTTGGCGGAAGCATGGCTTCGGCACCGTAAACTAGAAAAAATGGAGCTTCACCGGTCGCACGACTGGTCGTTATTCGAATGGCCCATAATGTAGAAAGAAGTTCTTGCGCCTAGGCTCCTAACCGTTGTATTAACTGGTCGAACACCCAACGTTTGACTCCTTGTATGATGATACCATTAGCTCTCTCGACTGCCCCGTTGCTCTGTTGGTGACCAACAAAAGAGAAATGTATATTGATACCTAGATCTTCGCAAAATTCCTAAAAATTCCTACTTGAGAACTGGGTAACACTATTAGTGATTATACGACTGGGTATACCAAATCGTGTGATCACATTTTTTGTGAGGAACCTCTTTGCAGCTTCAGTTGTTACTTTAACGACTGGCTCAGCTTCTATCCATTTTGTGAATGTATCAATCATCACAAATAGGAATTCAAAACTCCCAAGTGCTCTTGGAAAAGGTCCCAAAATGTCAAGTTCCCAAGTTGCAAAAGGCCAAGAAAGAGATATTATTTGCAAAGCTTGTGCCAGCTGATGTACTTGTCGACTATAAAATTGACATTGTACATACTTCGTCACAAGTTTTTTTGCATCATGAAAGGCAGTTGGACAATAGTATCCTTGCCAGAAGGCTTTATCGACCAGAGTTCTGTAGGAATGATGTGCTCCACAGACTCCTCCATGTATGTCGGAGAGTATCTATAACCCATCCGTTTGAGATATACATATCATCATTACTCTGTGAGCTCCCCATTTGTACAGGGTACTTTCGATCAGAGTATATGATTTGGCTTTTCGAGCTGTATGATTAGCCTCTACATCATCTTCAGGAATTGTGCCATCTAGAAGATAATTGTAGATTGATGTGATCCAATCACTACTGGGGTTGATCGGTATGACCTCTAGTGGAGCATATATGTTCTCAGAATTGTTGACCACCGATGGTGTATCGAGCTGCTTGAGAAAAACTCCGGGCAGGACAGATGATCTTGTTGAAGCCATCCGTGCCAACTGATCTGCTAGAAAGTTTTCTTTTCTACGAATATGTTGGATCTGAAAACCGAAGAAGTGCTTTTCAAGTTTCGTACTTCCACTAAATAAGATGACATCTTGGAATTCGAGCAGCTGTACTTTTTTCCAACTTGATTCGCTACTAATTGAGAATCACCTTTCACTAGTAATCTACGAATCTCGAGCACTCTAGCAGCTCGGAGTCCTACCAATAAACCTTCATACTCTTCCACATTGTTTGTAGAAGGAAAATTAAGTTTTATGGCATATTTAATGTGTTCTCTTGTAGGAGATATCAAGACAACTCCAGGCCCCGAGCCTTTGAGCATCAAGGAACCATCAAAGTACATTGTTCGCTCGTCATGGTGCTCATACTTGGCCCCTTGGGTGGGTTCAGGGTTTGTCCATTCAGCAATGAATTCTGCTAAAGTCTGGGACTTTATTGCTATTTGTGAGATAAAATAGAGATCGAACACCCCAAGTTCGATCGCCCATTTTGCTATTCGTCCTGATAACAACTTATTTCTGAGAACTTGACCAAGAGGATATCTAGTCGGTACAACCACTCTGTGGCCTGAAAGTAATGTCTTAGTTTCCTTGAAGCTATAAGAAGACCATATAGCAACTTTTATACTTGTGGATATCATTCTTTGGGTCCATGTAAGACTTCGCTTATGTAATATACTAGTCGCAAGAAGAAAACAACTGAAGCGTCGGGCTAGTTTAGGAGGACTTAGGAGATGGTGTGATAGCGTGGAATCGGGTAATGCCTTACCACGTTAGAGATGGGATCGAAGATAGGGTTCTTCGGCTGAAAAGGGGAAACTTCGAAATTCTCTAGCTCCTGTGAATAATCCTACAAATGAGTTGAGGGGAAACGATTCTTACACCTAAAGGCACAAAGTGACGTGCATAAGTGGGGATAATACCCACTAGGGACAATGTTTGCATGGTGGTGGCCTACGCGGTGTGCTCTAGACGTGCTCCGGAGCCGATGAGGACACAATTGTGTTCCGGGAACTACAAGCGAAGTCAAAGCCGCGCATTAGCGAAAATGGACACAGAGAAGAGAGTAGATGGAGAGGGACGCTCGGTTGCGAAGCTTACCCAAGACTAGAGCTCAAACGAGCGTCTTCGTCTCGACCACCGAGAGGAGGAATGAGGTGAATGGAGGCGTCTTGGTGACTTAATCTAGGGCAATGGGCGAGACGAGGCGGTGTTAAGCAGGCTTCGGGCGGGGTGGATGGGGTCGGCGGATTGACCGCGTTGCCTTTCGTCTCTACTGTGGCCAATGAGAGGAGGAAGAGAAGCGATGGGTGGGCTGTGTAAATCGCAGCTCGATGAAGGGCGGGTCGAGCTTGGTTTGGCCGTGCATTTAAGTGGTTGGGTCTGTATGGTCAAATGGGTTGGGTTCGGTCAAACAAGAGTCATACAATTGGTGAGTTTAAAATCAAACCTCCCTACTTTGACTAGTTAAGTAAAAATAGCAAATAAAATCCTAAAATTTTAAAAATTTTTAGAGAGGTTCCTGCGATGATCTAATATGCTTATAAATTTTTAAACCTCACTGTTCATATCTTATTTTCTTATGTTTAATTCTTTAATCATGAGGGGTTATTGAAATGGGTTTTGAATTTTCTTAGGGTTGATTTGGTTCCTAAAATTTGGGAAAATTTATATTTATTCATGATAAATATTATAAGATTTAAATAAATTGTTTCCCAAGGATGATCACAAGTATTTATTACTATTTTCTTTGGAGCTTTATTTTGAGTTATATGTTTAACTTGAATTCAAAATTCTCAAATACAAAATTTTGTGCAAATGCTCCAGAAATGATATGCATGCTCATGTGATCCATCTTAATTCCATTTAATAAAAATAGGTATGTGACAAAGCCGTCGGTGAATCTTGGTCGCCCATGAGCGTGTCGAAATCGTTGCCCTCGAATTGTGGTTCTGGGCTCTTGTTATCATTTTTGCCAGTCAAAAGGACCAGGCTACAAAGGCATTCGGATGCTCTGAACTGGTCAGAACAACTGTTTCCTCTGGTTGTGCCGCTGAGGGCGTTTCTTCCTGCATTTGGTCAATTTTGCTGGTCTCAGCGAGTGGAGAGCCTACGATGGATGAGGATGATGACAACATTGCGTCATGCTCCATGGCACGAATGCATGTGTCCATGTCCATGTCAGAGTAGTCCGCCAAGTCGAACCAATTCTCCTCGTCCCAAGTTCCAGCCATGTTTGCATGAACAAAAAATGAAGCAAAGGAAAATGAACGAGGATTGCTGAGCGAAGACCCTTCAAGAAATCAACGCCTTCATCCCCACGGACAGCGCCAACTGTCGACGATCGAGTCGACGATCTTACGAAATAAAATAGAGGAAAATGGCAAAGAATTCTTGGGAGAGAATGGGATTTGCTCTTTATTGCAATGAACTAGCTATTGCAGGGGGTGCCCTCGACAAGGCAGCGGACTAGCCCTAATTACACTTGATGTATTGTCTACTATCTATTGCTTCAGATGAAATCTAATTGACTGTAGATCCGAATTGGATTAATTTTGATATGATTTGACTTGCCCCGTCCTCCCTCGTTCTTCTCCTTTAAGTAGTTGACGAAGTGGTGGCTATTACTCCTTGAAGAGGCACTTGTTGGAACTGTTGCGTCTGGTCAGAGGGAGGCGGCTGTTGGAGAAACATCAACCGTTAGGCGGTTGATATTAGAGGGAGATAATAACCAAATGGTGGTTACTGTTAGTGTCTTAGGGCCGTCAAACGTCGTGTGGTTAGGAGAGATTAAGACATGCGCTCCATTCATCTGCATCGGTGGAATGCACTTAGAATCAAGTCTAAGTTCTAGTTCATGGCTTTCATGGCGGGTTATCTGGTTGGGGAATGGGAGCAGGACCTCGTCAGAACTAGGGTACCCATGATGTAATCTCTAGAATCCTTATGACCATGGGGGCCGTTAGCCTTAGAGTTACGACCACGAAGTCGTGCGGTATTTAATTATGTATTAAGGTAATACATAGATATTTCAATCCTCGTCAGAACAGATGTAAACTTAATATAGAAAAGATTGCAAAGATTTCACAAAGTAGTTGCATTGACAAGAGTATTTGAAACCGATTGAGGACTAAGCAATCCGACCTACGGTGGTGTCTCATCCTGATTGAGGACCTATTTTTGGAATAAGATCAGTACAAAATTTAGTCCCGGTTTCCCTCAAGATACAGTTTGAGAGAATCATGAGAAGGCGATGGGGATCATGTGGCAAGGAGGTGCCAGTGGTAGGGGAGGGAGCCAGAGGAGGAGGCATAGGGGGAGGGAGCCCGAGGAGGAGGCGTTGAGGCAGTAGGAGGAGGAGGCCGGCATCAGGGGAGGAGGGCCGCGTAGGGGGAGGAGGCCAAGCCTCGGGGATGTGGGGGTTGGCTCGGGGAGAGGGGAGGCGGCGGCTCGAGGTTAGGGAGGCGTGGATCCGGTCGACTGAGGTGGCCGAGCAATGGAGGAGGAGAGGCGGTGGCGTGTGGGGAGGAGGGGGCCGGCGCAGGAGGTGGAGGGCGTGGGGAGGAGGAGAGGTAGTGGCGCGTGGGTGAAAGCATCTAGGTCCCTAAAAATTGTTTTGGTAATTAATGATAATATGTGAATACGAGATTAATGTGTTTATTGAGTATTTACAAGGTTTAGTCCCATTGGTGAACTTGATGACGTAAAGATGCATGCTAAAGGACAACATGAAGATCTACATGGCTTAAAGACAAGGTACAAGTAGTGTAGGATCCTTTTGTATTTTACCGGTCTTAGAAGAATTGGTTGGAAGACTGGATTATAGGTTAAATGCCGTACTATTAAGAGGGATCATAACTAGTAGCTTGATAGCATGTTCTTGTGCCATATGGATCAATTTAGGATCATGCATGTATTTGAATTCAAATTTAAAATTGAATTTGAAAGCTTTAAGTGCATCTGTCGAAATCGATCGTCTTAGGAGTTATCTGGCGGTTGTCTGGAATTTAAGCGGTATGACCGCACTTTATAGTGGTACTACGGATTTTGGTGGTTGATAATAATCGCTATCTTGATGCGACCAAGCTCTTTAAGCGGTATTACCGCATTGCGGTTATTCCGATTTCTAGTTGGCGGTTCAATAAAACCAGAACCGATGCATTTTGGCTCAGAGCTCTCCTTGATTATTGGTCATACCGCTCTTGAGAATCGGTCATACCGATCTGTTGTTGTACTGATTTTTGTAAGGCGGTATGAATTTTCAGAGAGCATGTCATTTCGGCGAAATTAGAAACCCTACGATCGGTTGTACCGCTCGTCCATGCGATATGACCGGTTGATGCGGTTGTACCACACTTTGGTTGGTGGTCGTACCGCTCGAGGATTTCCAACGGCTATGTCAGAGTATTTAATGCTCTTTGTTGTAGCCGTTCTTGTCTTCTCGACCAGGTCGGTCGTCTGCGACCTTAGATGGCGATTATCTTGATTTTATTTGAAAGTTTGGGGATTCCTCCCCAATGGTCATAATTGTTGGTAGGGGTTATAAATACCCCCCAACTGCTCAAGTACAGGTTGCTAGTGTCCATTTAACATCTATAGAGCCTTGAGCATTCACTCAACACCAAAATTCCATTGGGCATTCATTGTGAGGTGGTTGAGTTCATTCAAGTGCATCCATTCATCCTAGTTGATCCTATTGCACTTGAGTGCCGTCAAGTGAAGGTTATCGGTTTGTTACTCTTGGAGTTTTGCCAAACTCCTAGACGGCGTTGGCGGTGGAGCATGGTGATCTCTTGAAGAAGATTGTGAAGAGGCCCGGTGCAAACTTGTTAGTGGTTTGGTGTTCGCCATCTTTGGAGCGGAGGAAGAACAACCATAGTGATCGAGGGAAGGCTTAATTCATGGAACCGGCTTGAGTTGTCAAGCTTCCTCAACGTGGACCAGTGAAGACCGGCAAGTCTTCGATACCACGGGAAAAACATCATTGTCTCATTGTGGTTATTTTTAGTCTTTACCATTTCCGCATTTACATTTCTAGCTTATTTATTGTGTTGAATTGCTTAGCTAGAAGTGTAACTTGTTTAGACTAAGTTATTAATTGGCTTAAATTGTTAAATTGTTAAAAAGTTTTAAAACCTCCTATTCACCCCCCTCTAGTCGGTTATCCTTGATCCTACAGTGGGGAGGAGGAGAGGCGGCGGCGTGTGGGGAGGAGGGGGCCAGCATGGGAGGAGGAAGGGCGTTGGCACCGCTTGGGAGGAAGCGGGAGGAAGGGGGAGAGGCCGAGAGGGAGCGCCGCATGCGGGAGGAAGAAGAGGAAGGGCTCGGGTGCGCAGAGAGTGGGGATTAGGGTTAGGGTTCGGTCGGGTGGAGGGTTTTTATTCGATGGCAATTTGTGGGTAAATACTTGTGAACTCATGGGATAAACACGGAAGAGAGGTGGTGGGAAATCACGGGAAGCTACCCCACGGTGGCTTTCCGCTTTCGGCTTTCGTGCGTTGAGACTGGAAGCATTTTGACGAAAAGTGTCTGCGAAAAGCCGGTCGTTTGGAATGGCTTTCGGCTTTTCCAAACAAAAGCTGGAAGCCGAAGCCGTTCCAAATGGACCCGAAGAAAGAACCGAGCGGCTTTCCAACGGGAAGGAGCTACCTCCAGACCAGTCACATCCAGAGCTAGGACAGCGGGTCTCTAGAAGGATCGAGTGCAACGATAGAGAAAAGTCTGAGCAGTTTTTTTCTCTGGACAAAGCGGTAGTAAGCAAAGAGCGAGCGTTTCTGCGAAGCGATGAAGCGAGCAAAGAAGATCAAGAAAAGTTCCAACCGACATGTCCATCGTCAATGCACAATGGTAGCCACTCTCCGCTATCTTGCAATCGCTGCCTCCCTTCGGTCCTCGGTGGTTCCACTACCACCACGACCATTGACAGCCTAGCTCCCAGCTCCCGCCGATGGTTGTTGCCGCAAAATTTAACTCGGTGTCGTGTCGCCTGCGCGCTTCGATCTGGTCTTTGCTTGCGCTTGACCTTGCCCATCGTTCGTCAGTCTCTGATCTCGTGCGGTGAGGCATTTGTGAGATACCGGCTCACTGAACCTGTGATTAGGGCTTTGCATTAGAGAACCCTAAAGACAGACCTAACTGGAGCACGATTCGTGATTCATAATAGAATGGCTCAGATTTCTACTAGTTTTCACAAATTCTTGTCAACTAAAGGATAGTGAAACCGTTTATTATTTTACAGGGGTATATACAACATTTACAACCTTTCTAGGTATATTACCGTTATTAATTATTCATCCGTTCTTTTTTAATCGTCTTTTTAGAATATGCAGTCAACCTTTTAAAACTTTATCTTCTAGTATACACAAAAAGTATTTGGATTTGTTATGTGAAAATGATATTACTATATTTGTCATCAAAATTACTTTCATATCACGATAATTTTAATAATTTTTACTAACAAATAATTATAAAATGTAATAGTCAAAAGTGAGCATTAAAGATCATATCGTTGCCCAAAACAACAATTAAAAAAGAATGAAGGTACTAACTCATTTGGATGTATACGGTGCAATCGTTCCAAAAATGCTGTAATCAGCCATGATGAAGTGTACCATGGCCTAAATTGATTTGTTTAGGACCTGAACAGCAATCGGCGATCAGGTTAGTCTATTACACTTGTTGGGGAGGGCCCCTGTAACACTCCGGCCTAACACTGAACCCATAATGTCACCTAAATTATTCTAGCTACCAATTTAAATCTTAATTAACAGTAGTTCCAGCAAGTATATATGCATGGAATAAAACCCATCAACGGGTCATAGGAGAATCAACTAAAGCAAAATAAATACATAAGGATAAACGTTCACAACTTGGTCACACGCGTCAAGAACACTCAGGTCACATGCGCCTAAGAGACACTCAAGATACACACACTTGAAAGCGCTCGGGATACCTATGCAGAAATGCTTGGGGTACCGCACCAAGAAATGCCGAACCATGCTCGATACATAGGATGGCAATAAGAGATAATAATCAAACGATATTAAAGAAAAATAAGATTCCAATCATTAAACCAAGAAATATCCAAACCAGATAATAAAATAAAAAGGAAAATAATTATGTCCCTATGTTTAATGAGAGCAAACTAAATGAAACTATCTGTGTGATAATTTTTCATGTGATACATGTGTGCTACTCCATCCCATGCATGTCGCCATCAACGATCACATAAAAATAATAACAAAGCAAGGGTGAGTCCACGACTCAGCAAGTAGATAATAAAACAATAAACATACAGTTCATTATTCAATTTAATCATTATCATGGTAATTGTCATTGTCATTGTCATTCTTTACTCAAATAATCATTATCATTGTCGTTGTCAGTTTTTTTTTCAAATAATCATATCATCTCATGTATGAAATGCTTCATTATGCTCATGCTCACATGCAACTTCATCAGCTGATACTAGTATCGCGGAGTGATCATCCGTCTATGAATTACTCTATCTTTCACTCCCGTGAAGTCCTCACCAAAGTAGGTTTTTATCTAGAGCACTCCGGACTAGTCATGTAATAGTACTCACCGACCTCACCGGAATAGTTACATGACAGTACTCACTAACTTGCCTCATGCAATCCTTCACTACTATAGAAAAGGTCATCACAGATGGTTCAGAAATGTCATCACAAACGGTTTCGTGAGCCGTCTGAGTTTATGGGTCAGTAATGACATGAGGTCATCACATACGGTTTTTGAATCGATTGTTGTGCAGACTATCACAGACAGTTATTAACTCAAAACCGTCTGTGATAGTTGACTATCACAGATGGTTTATAGATGAAACAGTCTGTGATAGCTTGTATCACAGACAGTTTGTCCTAAGGAACCGTCTGTGATATTCTTTTGTATTGCTAAATCTATTTCCGTTTATTGGCTAGCCATAGGAAATGCTAGCCAATAAATAGAAATAGGTAAGGAAAAGGAACGTCAACCGTCTTCATGAAGAACTGTAGCACCCCAGCCCAACATAGGCCTAGAATGCTATTAAATTAACACTATAACTATTTTAAACTAAGGCAATTCTCTAAAATCCGGCAGAACCTCCTTTGTATAGGTGGCTATACCGGAGATTCTAACAGTCTAATATAACATCAATCAATATTCCAATTATCCAATTTAAGCTAAACATCAAAGAACATTCAAGATATGCTAAGCAACTAAAAGATAATCCAAAAGGGTATCCAAAATCCTCTAATCAACTCTATTACAAATTATTAAGCATAGGGAGTAATCATAATTAATTCTTAAACAAATTACTCAACTACTAAATTATCATTCCAATCAATTCAAAAATGAGTAGTTCGTGCCATTGTGCAACCACTCTAAGTCTTATTCCCTCCCATGCATGCCGTTCTTGTAAAGGGTACCTAAAAACACAACAATGAGAAGAGTGAGTCCAAAGACTAAAGCAAGTACAATAAATGGAAACAATAACATAAACAACTGTAATTATCAACACTCTGTAATACCTTGAATATCAAATAGAGAGAATATTATTCGGGAGAGGGAATTTATTCAATTTCGAATTTCTCCTAACAAAGAAAGTATCCAACAGCGGTTATGTAATATCCTATTTAACATTAGAGAATTAATTGAAATGAGAAAGATATTTAACAGGAATTAAAAAAGAGAAATCAGATTTTTAGAGGAGAAATAATCTTGGGCTTTTGGCCCACGTTGTTTGGCCCAAGTGGGAAGTTGGTTTAAGAAGGGGGCAACCAAACCATAGGCACTTTTTACTGTAGCACGTGGCTACTGTACCACGCTGCCACTGTAGCAAATCCTCCCCTCCCTGCTGCCATGCCCTCCATGTCGCCCCCTTTGCTGCTCCTTGTTGCCGGCCATCGGGAGGAAGAAGAAAAGGGGAGAAAGGAGGAGAAGAGAAGGAGGATCTTCATCTTCAAGGCTCGTTCATCGTCGTCCTGGGTTCTTCAAGGGTAACGGATGTTGTTCTTCGTTGTTTGATTAGTAGTAGATGCGATTTCGGTTAGAATTGATTGGATCAAATTCTTCCTGTTCTAGTTCACTTCTGTCCAGTAGATTGCGTGGCTAGTTTCGGTCTCTTAGAGGCCGAATTGGAGGTTTCCATCTTCTAGAGATAGTTAGATAATGTTCTTAGCTTTCCGTGGCCGCTAAGAACACATAATTCTGACATACAGATCAAAAGTTATGGTAGTTTCATTCCTGCTGTCCAGAATTCTGACGAGATTGATCTGTCAAGTTGTCTCCTAAATTATGAATATGATAATGGAAGATTCAGGGTTTCCACCCAACTAAGTTATTTTATAATTTTTCATAACTTTTCCAGAATGACAAAGAACGCCTTAATCGGAGTTGTAGATCAAAAGTTGTGTTACTTTCTTTACTGCTTCCCGTTTCGTCGGGACAGATTCTGTCTTTCAAGTTCATCTGCCTGTAGTATATTGATTTTGGCCGAATTGGGTTATCTCACCAACTAGGTTTTCGTAGATATGTTCGTTAAGTTTCCATAGGATCTGAGCTCACCTCGTTCCGAGTCACAGATCGTTAGATATGAGTGATTCCGTGCTGCTGTCCAGAATCAGTTCCATGATTGTGTCGTCTGTTTTCAGATTAGATCTAATTAGTTAATTGTGGGTTGTCGGAAAGGTGTTGTAGAACGTTAATGGAAGTGTCCTGTTATATATTGTTCTTATTTCGAATATATATTGTGTAGGCGAAGAGGCTTCAGGTTTAGGAGCACCGCTATTGCCTACTAACGCGTCGCATCGCGGAAGGCAAGTACTTTGATGTTCTGATAATTAGAAAATGTTGAATGTTTGATGTTGATATTGTGTTTTTCTAAGATCCATGATAATATTTAATGTTCATGTTCCTTCCATATGTGTTATCTCCATGATTAGAGAGCATGTCTTTTCAATATACATATTGCATTCCATGCATCCATTATTCATGTTTCATCCACGAAGTGGATTAAAAAGACCCATCAATTCGGTATGGGCACGTAAGACCCACCATTCCAATGTGGGCAGATTGGGACACCCGTATGAAACGTTCTTCATACGGGACTTGGATCCGCATTTTGTTAAATCACGGGCTTAGGTGAACACCGACGGTGTGTCACTAGCAATACCGGTATATGCATGTGTGTAGTCCCTTCATTTCATTCAATCCATTCATTCCATTCATTCAAATATTTGCTCTATGATTTATTCATATTCCTCAATGATGTTGGCTTGATCATGTTTGTTGTATGTCCCATTTATTCACTGTACTTGCTGAGTCTCGGACTCATTCTTGTATTGTTTGTTTATTTTAGGTGATTATTGATGTTGGCTCTATTGGGAGGGAGTAGACACGCACTACTCATTCACTTTACCCTATTCAAGTCCAAGATTATGATTTAGTTCTACCTTTCATTCGTTATTGATGAACTGTAATAAATAAATTTACATGATGAATGATACCTATTGCTATGTTATGGTTAATTCAGTAGTACTTGTGATATTTTATTATTCCTTTGATAGTTATTGGTTAGATTCAGACTATATTCATGACATGGTCCTATGGTGTTCTAATTTTTCCGCATTATGAATGTATGTTAGATTATTTAGGTGACATCTTGGCTTCCGAATAACCAGGGTGTTACACACTCATCCACAAATCTCTATAATAAACATGTCATATGCTCATGCTATGCAAGATGCTCAAATGCAATTTCTCTTTCTCTTTTGCATTTTACCGGTAATGCAGAGTATGTATCCGTCGATACATATCCATGTATGTGCCTTCTAGCACAGGGACCATTGTCCATACTCCACAAGTATGGAGACCTAAGCCCACACTCCATGAGTGTGGGGACCATAAGCCCGTCATAATCATGACGGGGACCTCAATAAATGCTTGGTCACCATGTGACTAAGTCTTCAATATTAAAGCATGATGCATATGAACAAAACTTTAAACCATCATAATCATGCATTCGCAACAACATCACACATGAATAATCTTATTCATACTTCTAGCATTCATGATCATTGACATTCGTAACATTCTAGCATCCATGAATAGCACATATATTCATAATACTAGTAAACATGATCATTGACATTCATAGCATTCTAGCATTCATGAATAGCACATATACTCACAATACTAGCAAACAAGATTATACACTCATAATTAAACTATCAATCAAGGTACTTGCCTCAACTATGCGAGAACGGAGGATGTGAAGAGGGCGCTGCCCCTGGGACCAATCCCCCACCTGAATTTATTTAATAAGCACGCTAAGACAACAATACTGGACAAAACAAACTAGAAGCAAATACAAACTCGCAATACTTTCTAGCGCGATCCCAACTCCAAACTCTTAAGTGTCAATCTGTCCCCTCGACAGACAGTCATATTCTAAAATCCATAACTTTTTGATTCGAGATCCAAATGACACGTTCTTAGACTTTCTGGAAAGCTTATCAAATTCCCCCACCTAAACCTATTTGGGGAGCCTTCCAAATTCGGCCATCTTCTACCCTCACCAAACTGATTAACAGAACAACCAATTCTCATCGGTGTTTTTGGACAGCGGCACTAAATCTATCATAACTTTCGGTACACAAGGCCAAATATTATGATCTTGAGCTTTCTGGAAAGCTTACAAAGATATCTACAACAATCGTTATAGGGAGCTCTTCTAAATAATCATTTAACTAACTGCTTAAGACTGATTAACAACATTTGTCCAAAACATAACACAACTACCGGACAGTAGCACGACGAAATTCATAACTCCTAAACCGTTCGTCCAAACGACATGACCTAAAATTCTACGGAAAGGTATCGACATCGCCTACAACTCTCTAGGAGGCGTCCAGGACATATTCTACCATTAAACTTCTCAAAAATGTCGGCCAATCCTATCTGCTCTAAACAGATCTAAATACCGACATTGCTTAATAATCAATTAATCAACTAATTGAAAGGGGATTGGATCTTACCTTTGAAGAACCGCTAAAGATCACGAACCTAGCCTGCGATCTCTCCCCTTCCCTCTCTTCTCCTTCTCCTCCCTTCTTGGTCGACCACCACAGATGCGATCTTCTTCTTCTCCCTACTCGGCAGGCAGCGGGAGGTGATGTTCTTCGCCGGAAGTAGGGGGGAGACACCAGGGAGGAGACGCACAGCACCAGGGAGGTGGCCAATGGGGCCTGGGGTGGCGGCCAAGGGGCTTGGGGGGTGGCGGCCACGAGGAGTGGGGGTGGTGCCCTAGGGTTTGCTCCCCCCCTAAGGCTGGCCACCTCCCTCCCACCTATGGGCCAAAAGCCAATGGGCCTAAGGCTCCGGCCCAGGTTGTCCAGAATTAGCTAAAAACCCCCTCTTTAATTGCTTAAATAACTAATTTCTAATTCGTCCTTTTCTTATTTCCATTAACTCTCTCTCGATATTTCTTTCTAATACTTTTGGGGTATTACAAGAACAATTCCCAAAGAGACGGTGACACTTTGATTTTCCAACGATTTATTGGGAAAGATTCTAATAAAATTTTATTTGTTGGACTTTCGTTTAACTTTGCCACAAGTCAATAGCCTATAAATAATCATTAGAAGGGCATAACTTACCCACATACTTTTCATCTTTCCTACTTCTACTTCATTTTAAATTTCTTATCTCCAAACCTCTCAAGTCCGAATAGATTTCTTTAGAAGAAATAATCGGTCCTTAGAGTTCTACGGGTAAGATCATGGAAAAGATACATTCCACGGAACAAATTGACTTTTCGACCACCTTTTGACCACCGTGGAAAAGAAAGAATCAATGGATCATGACTTCAAGATGGTCAAAAAGTCAATTTAGTCTATGGATTGGTGTCTTCAAGAAATTGGTAAAAAAAAATCTAAAGGCATCAACAATTAATTTTCATACGCACAAGCATCAAGATTTACATGGCTAAAACCCTAGCATCAGATCCAAGCATCAAGGAAGAGAGTGGAGGGGATCGGATGGGGGATATCACCGGCAATGAAGGAGAGGTGACTGCAAGGTCACTGTTGTATCACGATGGTGACACTGCACAAGACACTCTTACCACAAGAGTGTCTTATGTAGTGAACTGTGGCGTCACAACAAGAAGCGGAGGAGCTCACGGTGGTAGTCGGCGTCGTCGGGGGGACAAGACATTTCAATCGGTTTAGGGGAGGCGGTGCAGCTTCGGTTTGGGGGAGGCAGTGCCAAGGAGGCGGCAAAACCTGGAGTAGTTGGGCACGTGCAGGGAGTATATATGGCAATAGTTGAGAGGTCACAGCACCGCTTCGGTTTGAAAGTTTGAATAAAGAGGGCGGCCAAATCTAGAGGGATATAAGGCGGGAAATATCATAGACGGTTTTTAATACAAACTGTGAGGACCCCCGGGTTATTTTCGCAAAACCTAGACCTTCCCAGCCTTATGAAAATAACTCTAGGCCTCAGAGGATTGAAATTCAATTTGGTTCAAGTTAAGTGGGAAGACCCGGCTAAGCTAGAGCCATGGTGACCATGCATTCCGCTCCTCTGCGGTTGCTACATGGTAACTAGTTTCGCAACAGCCCAAGCCCACACTTAATTGAATAAAAAAGGATTGCAAAATAGCGGATGTGTCCTGTGTTGGCTCCCAAGATCAGCAACCAACAAGCACATATCCTCATCAACATCATTCCAAAGTCATACACAAGGCATACAACATGATATTTAAGTGGCATACAACATAGGACTTAAGTTTACATCTATTATTACAAAAGCGGCCGACCGGCCAAATTCAAAGATCAACAATAAGTAGCAGTGGAAGCAATTAATATAAACCAAAAAGATCCAGCAAGGTGTGACCAAACCCAAAGGCAACCAACTGGCAGTTAGAAATAGCGTCAATCGTTAGCGTCACCGAAATCGGTGCTAACGAACTGATCGAGGGAAAAGTCTTCCTCACCTGAACAAATGGACAATCCAGTTAAGTACAAAATTGTACTCGCAAGTCTTACACAAAATAAAAATTATATATGCTAGTGGCTGCCCAAAAGAGAGGTATTAATGGCTTAGCTTTGCTTAAAACCGCACCAATTCTCAACCTACATATAACAGAGATAGATCTATAGATCAAACAATACCAAAGTGGCAGCCCACTTTGATAAGCTAAAATGCATGAATACCCATTCATGCCGATACCAAGTTGTATAGCCATGTCAATTTTTAATTTGAAGTCTTACAATAATGTCTCCCGAATTCAAGTGGTCGTCTGTAACCATGGACATGGCTATTTGAATAAATTAATCCCTATAGGGGAGTACAACTTTACCCACACGACTCGTCTAGCCCATAAGCCAAACACACTTCTGTTGGTGAGTTGGCCGGGGAGTTCGAGACGAAGCATTTTTCAGCGAGAAGACCCTAGTGAATTGAACCGCCCATGAGAGTGAGTCCCACTTAGTACAAGTTGCTTATAGAAAATACTAAGAGGGCTCCCAAGTTGTATTGGAAAATGCCAGTGTAATGTAGGTTACCATGTGGATAACCCTCGACATAAGAATAGTGCTCACCCGCAACTTATAATATCACACTGGATTCCTACAAGCATAAGATCACAATAAATTATGCCCTCACACCACCCATGGTCCAACCCAATAAGACATTCCCCTTACTTGGCTAAGCGGTGCCCATACACCGCGTGTGGAAGTACGAGTGTTACTTGAATTAACGACGGTACCAAAGTTTGGTCCTTAGTGGTCCGTACAAGGTTACCACATTACCCGAGTCCTATGCACGAAGGCACCCACACTACTAGACACTTGTCCAGACCCAAATCGATGATCTAGACAAAAACAAGATAATAAGATGGTTGGTGTTTCCCCACAATTGACGAGATAACCCCGTCCACCGAACTACTACAACTACTAGACTCGCATTACTAAGCCTTCAACATAAGTAATAGATACATCATCACAAACATCTATTCTAAGCATAATTGTATTGGAAATATCAAGGACAACCAAAAACATTAGGGCATAGCTAACTAACTCACAAAATATCGACATATAAAAAATAGCATGCAGGCAAGTATCGTTGCATTTCAAAATACTAAATTAACAAAATATTTGATCAATATGATGCAAGAATAAATACAAAATGATTCTTGCCTTGCTGGAATTCCAATTGCTCACTCTCGGTTGCGTAATTGTTCACTTCCGGCACTTCGGAATCTATAGAAAGACGATATCGAATAAACACTGAGAAAAGCCAAAAAATTCAAAATGCTCAAAATGGATGCAATTTATACAGTAGTGAGATCATGAATTTATCTAAAAGAATCATTCCAATTGGAGTTAATATGTAAAAGTTATAGCCTGCGGAAAAATCCGTTTGGAGATAAATGCTGGAAATTCAAGTTCTGTTACTATTAACCCGAATTTAATTGTTTCGTGAAAATTTGTAGAATAGTGGTGGGGATAAGCTTTACAGGACATGAAAGATAATAAAAAGTTATGATCAATCAAAATTTAATCACCCTATTTGGAGTTCAAATGAGTTTTCTATGAATTTTTGAAGTTAATTCAATTTCTAGTGTAAAAATAATTCTTTACCGAATTTAATTCCAATTCTGAAATTTTCTGTGGTAGTAACAAGTTTCAAACTTATTCTAAGTTAAAGTACAATAAAAATGGAAACCAACAAAATTGGTTTCACTCAATTTGGGGTTAATTTGAATTAGTTATAAATTTTTGTAGTTATTTGAATTTACAATGCAAAAATAAATCACTTTGGAAATTCTGAATGCATTTAATACTTTTTATACCTGAGCTAAACCTAGCCTCTGTCGCTTACAAGTGGGGTCCACTGCATAGTGTTCTTTTTCATTTAATTTTTGAATTAAAAGCTTATTGACATATGGGGCCCCATTGTCATTGACTCGGTCCATAGCACAGTGCATGGATCGAAGGTCCACATGCACTATGCGCGGTCCATTGGCCGGAATCACTATGCGCTTAATGGCCAGGCCCTCATGTCATAGTCTCAAGGTTTAAACCGGTTTCTTTAACTCCCTCTATTTCTGTTCCCGAGGCCCACATGTAATAGACTCAAGGCAATAAATAACTAATCATTAACACAGCTAATGAGTACTTAACGCTAATCCGACAATGATTTCGTCAATTAAGTGCGCTATAGTGATTGCCTAAGGTTTCGACAATAGAGCTCGGGCGGGCGTGCGGTTGCCCGACGCATTGCCGAAGCTGTGGTCCTTGTCGGCGTCGTTCAAGGCAAGAAATGGATTCATCGTGGCCTTGTGCACCTTAAGGTACCAGGGGCGAAAGCTAGGACGGCCTACAGTGGCGGCGTGCTGGAGATGGGCGGCAGTGAGCTACAGCTACAATTGCATGTCACAACCCGTCTATGCATGGAGCTAATTATCGTGCGCATGTGTACCTAGATGGTCTAGGGAGCCTACCGGTGGAAAGGAGAGGGTCAGAGAAGCTCGAAGGTGGTGGTCGACGCTGATGGTGGTGGCGGCGATGAGCTCCACGTGGGGAAGAAAGTCTGCGCAAAAGAAAAGGCAAAGGAAAATCGAGATAGCTTAAGGGGGACCAAAGGACGGTGTCACATAATTGGAGAATGGCTTACCACACCGAAGAGGAGGATGAAGCTAGGGTTTTCAGCCGAAAATAGAGCAAATTCCAAAATCCAAGGGTCCCTATGAATGATTGAGGAAATGGGATGAGGGGAAATGAAAATAATGTCTAAGAACACATCCTGACATGCATAGACGAGGACGAAACTCACCGGGAAACAAGATGACACGGCAGAGCTTCTATGGGCATGCTCTGGAGAAGAAGAATGGCACGACAGCATTCTGAGAGCTACAAGCGAAATCAAGGTCGCGCATTAGTAAAAACGGACATGACGATGAACGAAGAAGACAAAGGACGCTGTGGCTTGAAGCTTACTCGATAGAATAGCAAGAACCAACGTCCTTCTCCTCAGCAGCCGAGAGGAGAAGTGAAGGAGAAGGAGGGTAGCGAGGGGATTAAGCTCGGGCAGATGGATGGAACGTAGGCGGCGTGAAGTGGCGAAGGCACAGGAGTGGTCAGTGGGGGTGGTGGATTCACAGCGTCGACTGGGCGCGGAAGGAACGGACGGCCGCGTGGCGTGCGCGCTCTGAGATCGCCTACCCGACGTTGAAGGTGACCCTGACGAGTGGGCCCATGTTGGTAGTGACTCAGCGAGGCATGGGTCGCTATGTGGCTCGAGCTGGTTTCAAGTGGGGTGCAGTTCAACTGAGTCAAACTAGGTCAGGCCGAGTCATACCAATATTGACTCATTTTAATTCAAACCTTTCTACTTTGACCCGTGGATTAAAATATCAAATAAATTTGGAAAAATCTGAAATTTGCACAGAGGTTCTTGGGATGATGTAGTACACATATAAATTTTCTAAACTCACCGTTTATGTTTTCTTTGCTTATTTTTAATTCCTTTACAACATAGGTCTTTGGATTGTGTTTGAATTTTCTCAGAGTTGAATTTCATTCTAAAAATTTGGGAAAAATCATATTTATTCATGATAAATATTATAAGATTTAAATAAATTATTTCCCAGAGAACTTTATAAGTATTTATTTCTGTTTTCTTTTGGAGCTTCAATTGGAGTTATATGTTTAAACTTTGATTTAAGATTTTACAAATGCAATAATTTGTAAAATGATCCATAAATCAAATGCAGGCTCGTGTGATGCATATTAATTCTAATTAATAAATATGGGGTTGTGACACAAACTGTCTGTGATGAGTTAATTATAACAGACAGTTTGTATTAAACACCATCTATGTAGTATCACAGACGATTTTCAACATGAACCATCTGTGTTATTACCTCTTCACATACTGTTTTTAGCGCAACCAATAACACAGATGGTCGTTAAACCAAAATCATCTGTGATTGTATTTAATACTGACGGTTTTGATCAATAAATGCGTGATGAGGCGTCGATATTAGCCTTTTGTAGTAGTGCTTGCATGATGCATGTAAATGATGCGACATTGTTCATTATCCATTATCATCATTACCATGTCATTGTCATATCATGTCATAGCCTCAATAAATCATTATCATGATTATATCATGATATTTAAATAAACATAAGTAAAATATAAATAAATATCATATGAGTTCAATTATAAAGATAAGGGCCGACAAACTGATGTCTACCACTCCACCATGCACTTGCCTTTTAACCACGAAAGTCGGGACGATACAAAGGCGACACTGAACCCAAAGCATCACTCCTTGGATAACATAAATAATACATCTCAAAATATACCACAACATTACACAATCATCAAACAACACGCTATCGCACCTACATGCAAACCTGACACACTTAACTCAACTTCACCGGACAACCTACCGACTATCCCGTGATCAAACATTCATTACTTTTGTTTCTGAGCTCCAAATATAGCAAATTCTATATTTTATGGAATCTACACGAAATTTTCTACAATTTATTAGTTATGAAAAATCTCTGATTATGACATCTAGTTTGCCGTTTTCAAATCCGAAGGTTATTCCAGAACTTAGCAAAACAGCAGACTTCACAATTTCGTAACTATTTTTCTGAAACATGAAAAATAGCAAACCACATCACTTCTAGAATCTACAGAGAATTATCTAGATAAATCTAGTTATGACCACAATTTTATTCTAGCATCTAATGCATGTAATTAAGCAATCTAGATAACTACTGCCATTGACGACGGAAAACTGGACAGCAGTGTTCCCGACGTCATAAATTTTCAACCGCTTATCTAAATTTAATGATCTTGGACTTTCTTAAAAAATCTTACGAAATTATATACAACTTTCCTTACAAGACAAAGTCGTGAATCTGGACGAAGATACCCCAAAACGCCGTCTTGCTCAGAACAACAATAAAAAATCGCGATACCTGGAGTCAGTCTTGCAAAAACAATAAGCTAATTAAACATGCAGATACTCAACTTCAGCTCGGCAGCTAGCCTCTGAATCAAGCGACAAGCAAGGAGCCTCATCATTCAGCAACGGCCTTGTCACACACAGCTGTACTGTGCAAGTAAAGCACCTGCCAAATTTGCCGGGACAATCCACCACACCTCTTCTTTAAGATTTGTGAGTTAATTAGTATACACCTTGTCCAATGACACGAAACAGCTAGCTTCAAGAACAAATATCCTGTGGAGGCTACACAAAGCTAAAAGGCACAAGAATACAAGATGTCCAATACCCCCATGACCTTTATCCTAAACCTAAACAATTTGTAAGAGCTACACCCAATTAAAACCACTTCTTTCTGCTCCTCCAATCCCATCTCAAGATGCTTGCTTTCTACCAACTTCTCAGCCAATTAACACCACGGACTTACCCATCTCACTTGATGGCCAACAATGACCTGCAACTAATGTTTGGTCGAAAATATTGATGCACACTGTCATGTGATGGTGACTGGGTTAACTGACTACCTTGCCCCTGCTTTGTCACAGTGTTGAGCAGCTGCAAATGGAAGCATCATTTTTAATGCAGTGCTAGTAACATGACAAAGATACGGCAAGGTAGGTGGCATGTCGTTGCAACTTCCTTGAGAATCCTGAAATCCTGGGGAATCAGGAGGCTCCAGGTGCAATGCTCAATGCTTTCCTTTTTTTGTTCAGTGAGCAGGATTGGAATAGGATCAAATTCATTTTGGATTGGAACAGAACAAATTCCCTTTTTCACAATTTCACACCTCCTTACCTCTTCTTGAAAAGTGTTGGAATTAACAAGGTGTATACTTGCTTTGCTAGTTTGCAACCTAAAACCTTGCGAACTTGCAGATCATGAGGTTTCAAATGGGTAATTTGCACCGGTGAATCAAAAGCAATGGTCCTATCTTCTCTAGTAGCTAAAAATTATAGATACAAGGCGAACCACATGCAGTGGCGCATGCAGCGCCGACGGCGGACGCGGACGCGGACGAGTTCGGCAATGACTACGGCGGACACAGACGAGAGGCCGAGCGGATGCGGAAATGGCGATGACTACGGCGGATGCGGATGAGTGGCCGAGAAGACGACGCCTGGTGACGATTCGCACGCCTAGTGCGGCGGTAAAATCTTTAGTGATTAATTCTATTACCGTGTTTGTGATATTAGTGGTCTATGTTGCATCATCATCATGAGCATGTCCATTTGTAGGATATATAATCAGCAAGGTAAATTGAGGATAATTAAATATAACAGTGAGCAAATAACATTTCAAGTGCAAGTGAGCAAGATTATATTGGATTAAAGAGCCATTAGATATTGGCCTAAAAGGAGCAAAGTAACCTGAAAACCAAGTATGGAAGATAGCTATTCAAAAGTAAACAGTGGACCTCGATTTATTGTCAACAGGTTTTCTTCATTTTTATAAACTCTAATGCTTCCATGGCAGGAGAGTGGAACGGGGAGAACTAGTTCGACTTGGCCGATTACGCTGATATAGACATGGATGTCGGCTTTGACTACGAGCCAAGTATCACTTTATCCGATGGTAATGTTGCCTCCAGACATGGATGTCGGCTTTGACTACGAGCCAAGTATCACTTTATCCGATGGTAATGTTGCCTCCATATATCATTCGCCTAATCCAGGAGACCATACCACCGATGGAGTTGAGGAGGGATCCTTATCCCCCACAACAATACGTCCAACTGAGGGACCAGTTTCCTCAGAGGGCAAGGGTCTATCCGACTACGATCAGGACTGTACCAAGGCAGGCTCACAACTTGATGAGGGCTCTCCCTCCAAATATTTGAATCACTTTGAGGCGGTCCAGGCTGGTGAGGCATGTTCTGGAAGCCATCATTCCGGAGCTTCATCAGCATCTGGTGGTCATCTCTCTTCGGTTAGCCCCACAGAGGATGGCGTGGAGCTAGCTTTTGCTGCGAGTTCAACCATACCCTCGCAGGGCTCACCTGTGGATGCAGACGGTTAGAACTCGGAATTCCCCTTCCTAGAGGGGCTTGCTCCAAGTCGTCAGACGGTGTCTTTTGACTACTCCTCAAGCGAGGAGGCATCAAGCGCGTGTGAAGATCATCAATGGGAGGTCTTCGTCCTTTCCTCAGATAATGATCACTCTCCTAGAGACAGGACTGAGGATGCTCTCCGCCGATCACACTCTACAACCCCTTGTGGCAATAACGAGGACACCTGCAGTGATGAACGGGGTCAACACTCTGATGAGCGTTAGGGAAATCCTCGAAATGATTGCACTCTATTGAGGCAAACTCAAGGATCGGATATGGACGATCCTGAGGCAATCCGGTGGAGAAGAATTGCAGCTAAGAGAAATCTGCCTGGGCACATTCAATATCAGTTGGAGAAAGCTCAGGAACTCCAACACATCAATGATCTGCTTGAGAACCCAACTCGAGAACTTGCCTGAACGCCCGACTACAACCTCTTCACCGAAGAGATTGCACGAAGGCTTTGAAATATGATGGCCAGACTTGAGCATCCTCGCCAGCATTATTTCGGAAGTCGTAGCAGTATGACTCCATCAGCTACCAGTCGTTCGAACAACTCACCACATGGAGATCGACATGACAACAAGTTACGTCGTTCCCCTAACTTTAACTCCAGTCGGAGAAGAGTTCCTCGAATGCCTGATGATCAACAAGCTCCTAGGTGAGGTGATCATTCACCACTCTGACCTAGAAATCTGCAGCAATAGATGAAATACGGGGAGTATTACCCTCGTAGGGCCGAGACATATCATAAGTCAGGTTCACCCACGACCGGGTATCGTCGTGTACGATCACCTGGCGACATCAACCCTTCTTTCTTGTAAAGGAGGCGTTACGATGTGATTACCGGATGTAGGGCATTCTCGCCTAATCTCCGAGCAGTTCGCTGGCCACCGCGGTTTTGACCAGTTAACATGGAGAAGTTCGATGGGTCTCAGAATCCCATCGAATTCCTCCAAATTTACACGACCGTTGTCCGAGAAACAAGAGGAGGAGAGTGCATCATGGAAAATTACCTTCCGACTGTACTCGAAGGATCCGCTCGATCGTGGTTGCTAAATCAACCACTCGAGTCGATCTATTCGTGGCAACACCTCTGTGACCTTCTACTGGCCAACTTCTAGCGCACCTACAATCAACTTGGAAAGGAGGACGACCTGCATAGGATACGACAAAATGATCACGAGACCTTATGCCAATTTATCAGGCGTTTCAGTCAGGTTCAAAATTCAATTCTAGAGGTTTCTGTCTCATCTGTTATTAGAGCCTTTAAATAGGGAGTTCACAGCAGAAGAATTATAGAAGATATCATTTTGAATCCTCCAGCTATTGTTGCTGAACTCTTCGAGATGGCCGATAGATATGCATCTACTGCTGAAGCAGTCAAGTGGAACAAAACCATCGACCGAGATGACAATAATACTCAAGAAGCAGGCGAAAGTAGCAAGAAAGACAAAAAGGCCAGGAAATCCAAGAGCAAGGCGAAGAGCCAAAAACCTCAAGCCAATAGTTCTATGGAGGTCTTGGCCGTAAGAGATAAGGAGCTACAAAGTTCCAAGCCATGTCCCGACCGAGGCAAAGGTAAGCGCCCCGAGCGGAAGAACGATAAGCCTAGATGGTGTCCTTTCCATAAAAAGAAAGGACACGACCTTCGCAATTGCCAGGTTTTTCAACGAAAACTCGAGGACTATTACTCCCTACTCTCGAGGAGGTAGGCCGAGTGAGTGGTCAAAAGAAATCAAACAACGATGAGGAGATGTCGTTCCAAGAATCGGAGCATACCATTGAGCATATCTATGGGGGATCATCAGCATACGAGTTGAAATGACATCTTAAGGCTGTCGAACGTGAGGTAAACTCCATTGACCCTCCTCTTGTCAATAAATTGCTGAAGTGGTTGGAAGTCACCATCACTTTCGAGAAGGGTGACTGTCCATCCCTTCTACTTGGCCAAGTCGGTTCCCAATTGTGGTCGAACCCACCATCAACAACTGTCGAGTAAATCAAGTGTTAGTTGATGGTGACATCTCGTTAAACATCTTGTTTACGAGTGCCCTGGACAAGATGCAAGTACCTAGGACCAAGGTAAGACCGGTATGATAGTATTTTCATAGGATTGTACTGGGGTCTTCGGCCAAACCTATTGGTCAAGTTTCTCTTCCTTTAACATTTGGTTCTCTAAGAAATTTCAGGACAGAGAAAATCTCTTTTGATGTGGTTGATTTCAATATGACATATAATGCCATACTCAAATGATCAACTTTGGCAAAATTCTTAATGGCTGCTCATTATAGGTATCAATGTCTAAGATGCTAGGTCTCAAAGGAGTAATCACAATTCACTATGATAAAAAGATAGCGCATATGTGTGACCGTCGATCCCTCGAGATGGTTGACCCGTACATGCAACAAACAAACCATCCGAGCGCCTTATAACTATCAACTATGAAATAGATAAGAAGACGACGTTGCTGATTAGAATGCCATCTCAGCAAGCAATAAAAGGCCAACCAATTAATTGAGCATCGGGAGGCAGAGCAGTATAGAAGGAAAAATACACGCACAAGCATTAGGATGCCATAGAGCTGACAACGCACAACATAGAAGAAGAACCGGTATAGCTGAGGAGTTCTCTCATGCATATGCTATAAATTAGTTAGAGAGAGCCAAGAGAAAAGGCTAGAAATTACCAAATTGATCATAGAAAAAAATAGTTACATATTCCCATCTTAATTGGAGAAAAATAAACTGATGTCACCTATGACTTATATTTATACGTTGTGGATAGACTGGGCATACATGGTAATATAACCCACCGGAGATTATTCAATCGGACGTATTCCACAAAGTTAAGCTACAGTAAGTGGCGTAAGATATGATAGATGTTTACATTCATTAACGAATGTCTTTGAAATTCCTATACGTAGAGTCGAGAGCTAGAGAGAGTACATTATTAACCTATTTTCATATATTCTAGAAGTAGGGCTCTCCCCCACTAGTTTTCTCTAATAAAGCAAATGAGGCGTTCAAAGGGTGAAGCAATATGAAACTAACAGAAAAAAATATTACGGCCTGCATGCATGCACACACCCCGATAGGATTACAGCTCTAGACAAGTCTGAAAGCATAGAGCTCTTGATGTGGCTTCTCATTGTGCATTGCATTAGGAAAGAAATACATTACCACCCCTCTCTCCCTCTCACCAACACGTTTCCCTCTCCTTTTTCTCAGTACGACTTTTTTTTGTCAAAGTAGTAACTATTGAAAATCTTAACAAATTATTGTCTAAAACAGGCATGATCATGCTAATTAAATAGAATAAAGCTTGATCAAGGTAATTGTTGCTAAGACTTCATCCATTCTACTAATCTAACATGTAGACTCTCCTTATTCTTGTTGAAAGGATGTACTAGCTTCACCCAGGCTCGGCATCCGAAGTTTTGGCAGATTTTCGGGTCGTCGTAGGTCATCCTGATGAGGGACGTCTTCCCGAGATCGCCGCCTGTCCCCCACACCGAGATCACTCTAAGCGCGACGCTAGTGTGGTCTTCCATGGGCATGGCCATCAATTCGGTGAGACTTCCTAAGCCGCGTTGCATCCTCACGGTGTCCCTCGCCTCACCAAGGATGTCGAATGCTGTTGCACCGGCAGCGATGGCGGCCGGCTTCTGCGTTTGCGCAACGGGTTTGGAGCCTGAGTCGGTGAGGAGGTTGTAGCGCATGTTCCTCTGGTTCACGTCCTCGACCCTCGACTTGAGCAGCGTTATCTCGGCGACAGCCTCGTCCAGGGGCAGCGCCGCCGCCGGCATCCAGGGTGGGAGCAATCGGAACCACAACGCCAGCTTCTTGTCGAGGTGGACCGTGGACGACGAACTCGATGCAGTCCTCGACGTCGTAGGCCAGGTCGCGGACCTGCCTCACCCAGGTCCTCACCACGTTGTTCCTGACGCGCTCCTCGTCGGCGACGTTGAGAAAGGACTGCATCATCTGGAACTCGCCAGTGATGAACACCAGGTCACGCTGCACGCTCTGCCGCAGCTTCGCCTCCTGCTCGATCGCCGACTGGACATTGGTTACCACCTCCTCCACCACCTTCTTGGCCATCCCAAGCCAGAGGTCCTCCATTGCTGCTGCTCTCTCTGCTTATGTATTTGTGTGATAATGCTGTTGCAATTTTTCTTGATCCTTCGTGACACTGTTTCGTTCCAAAGAAACAAAGAAACACTCAGTTCTTCGCTTCGTCCGGCTGGTCACTGCCTCCTCGACGTGACCCTCCTGGAAGCAGCACCTTCCTGCTGGTCCCAGCCCCCTCGTCGTGACCCTCCTGGAAGGCTGGAAGCAGCACCTTCCCGCTGGTCCCTGCCCCCTCGTCGTGACCCTCCTGGAAGCTGCACCTTCCCGCTGGTCCCTGATGGTCCCTGCGCTCGATGTCTTCTAGCCTGGAGTAGCGTCCTGCCTGGTACAGCTACGCCTCTGTGCCTCGGTAATTTCGCTGGAGAGAAAAGAGCACCGACTCAAAACAAGAACACTGATAACACAATCTTTTTTTCGGGGCACTTAAAACGCTGCTCTTTTTTATTTTTTATTTTTGTGTATATTTATAATCAGAACTTTATAGAGTCACAACCGGTATACAATACTCCATCTCACACTCTGACTCGTAAACAAAACTACTAAAAACAAGATTAATTCCATCAATCACTCCCTTAATCTTGTTTCTTCACCTTAATCATGCCAATCTTTTCTCTCATCTCCAAGAACATGATCCGCCCTAACGACTTCATAAAAATATCAGCGAGTTGATCTTCTGTTCTGATGTGATCAACCATGATCCTCCCTTTTTTGACAAATTCCCAAATGAAATGATAGCGAGTATCAATGTGCTTACTTCTGTCATGGTAGACTGGATTCTTGCTCAAAGATATCGCCGACTTGTTATCAACCTTGGGCACAAACCTACTCACCTCCTTCTGTGTAAGATCACTAAGTAGCTATCCTAGCCTAATCCCTTGACATGCTGCAGTGGTAGCAGCAATATACTCTGCTCCACATGATGAAATTGCCACTACTTTCTGCTTTTGTGACTGCCAACTCACCATGCTTCTACCAAGCAAGAAAAGCACACATGTTGTACTTTTTCTGCTATCAACATCTCCAGCCATGTCTCCATCACTATAGCTGAGCAACTAGATTTCTTCTCCTTCACCTCTTTCATAATAGCAGGCAAACTCCAGAGTGCCACACACATACCTCAGTATGTGCTTAACTGCTGCTATGTGCTCGTTTGTAGTAGACTCCACAAAGTGACTCACATACCCAACAGCATAAGCAATATCAGGTCTAGTATGCACTAAATATCTCAGACTTCCAACGATGCTTCTGTAGGATGTAGAATTTTTCTTGATCCTTTGCAACACTGTTTCGTTCCAGAGAAACAAAGAAACACACAGTTCTTCGCCGTCCGGCTGGTCCGTCTTTGGTCCTGACCCTCGTCGTGACCCTCCTGGAAGTAGCACCTTCCATTTGGTCCTGCCCCTCGTCATGACCCTCCTAGAAGCTGCACCTTCCCATTTGGTCCTCGATGGTCCCTGCGCTCGTTGTCTTCTAGCCCGGAGTAGCGTCTGCCTGGTGCAGCTACGCCTCGTGCCTCGGTAATTTATTTGGAGAGAAAGGAGCATCGACTCAAAACAAGAACACGATAACTCAATCTTTTTTCAGGCACCTAAAACGCGCTGCTTTTTTTTATTTTTATTTTTTGTGTATATTTATAGTCGAAGTTTATAGAGGCGAGCAGGTATAGAATACTCCATCTCACACTCGACTCGTAAACAAAACTACTAAAAACAAGATTAATTCCATCAATCACTCCCTTAATCTTGTTTCTTCACCTTAATCATGCCAATCTTTTCTCTCATCTCCAAGAACATGATCCGCCCTAACGACTTCATAAAAATATCGTGAGTCGATCTTACGTTACGATGTGATCAACCATGATCCTCCTTTTTGACAAATTCCCAAATGAAATGATAGCAGTATCAATGTGCTTATACATCATGGTAGATCGGATTCTTGCTCAAAGATATCGCCGACTTGTTATCAACCTTGAGCACAAACCTACTCACCTCCTACGTGTAAGATCACCAAGTAGTTGTCCTAGCCTAATCCCTTGACATCTTTGCGATGGTAGCGACAATATACTCTGCTCCACATGATGAAATTGCCACTACTTTACGCTTTTGTGACCGCCAACTCACCATGCTTCTCTCGAGCAAGAAAAGCACAATGTTGTACTCTTTTCGCTATCAACATCTCCGACCATGTCTCCATCACTATAGCCGACCAACTGTATTTCTTCTCCTTCACCTCTTTCATAGTAGCAGCAAACTCTAGATTGCCACACACATACCTCAATATGTGTACTTCTTGCCATGTGCTTGTTTGTAGGAGACTCCATAAAGAGACTCACATACCCAACAAACATAAGCAATATCGGTCTTGTATGCACCAAATATCTCGGACTTCCAATGATGCTTCATGGGATGTGGAATTTTCTTAATCCTTCACGACATTGTTTCGTTCTAGAGAAACAAAGAAACACTCGGTTCCTCGTTTCGTCCGGCTGGTCCTGCTGGTCCACCGCCTCGTTGTGACCCTCCCGAAGCAGCACCTTCTGGTGGTCCCGCCCCTTGTCGTGACTCTCTGGAAGCTGCACCTTCCGCCTGGTCCTCGATGGTCCCAACGCTCGTTGTCTTCTAGCCCGAGTAGCGTCTGCTGCATGCACCTACGCCTCTGTGCCTCGGTAATTTCGCTTGAGAGAAAAGAGCACCGACTCAAAACAAGAACACTCATAACACAATATTTTGTTTGGGGCACCTAAAACGCTGCTCCTTTTTTTGTGTATATTTATAGTCAATGTTTACAGAGTTAGAACCGGTATACAATACTCCATCTCACACTCGACTCTAAAAAGCAGAACTACTAAAAACAAGATTAATTCCATCAATCACCCCCTTAATCTTTTTTCTTCACCTTAATCATGCCAATCTTTTCTCTCATCACCAAGAACTTGATTCGCCCTAGCGACTTTGTCAAAATATCAGCGAGTTGATCTTCCATTTTGATGTGATCAACCATGATCTTCCCTTTTTCAACACATTCCCAAATGAAGTGATAGCGAGTATCAATGTGCTTACTTACATCATGGTAGATCGGATTCTTGCTCAAAGATATCACCGACTTGTTATCAACCTTGAGCACAAACCTACTCACCTCATACGTGTAAGATCACCAAGTAGTTGTCTAGCCAAATCCCTTGACATCTTTGCAGTTGGTAGCAACAATATACTCAGCTCCACATGATGAAATTGCCACTACTTTACGCTTTTGTATCGCCAACTCACCATGCTTCTCCCAAGCAAGAAAAGCACACTGTTGTACTCTTTACGCTATCCACATCTCCGACCATGTCTCTATCACTATAGCCCACCAAGCTGGATTTCTTCTCCTTCACGTCTTTCATAATAGCAGCAAACTCAGAGTGCACACACATACCTCAGCATGTTTTTAACTACTGCCATGTGCTCGTTTGTAGGAGACTCCATAAAGTGACTCACATACCCAACAGCATAAGCAATATCAGGTCTAGTATGCACTAAATATTTCAGACTTCCAACGATGCTTCTGTAGGATGTGGCATCAACTGGCGGACTGTTACTAACCTTACGTAGCTTCAGGCGAGCTTTCATTGGGGCTTGGCAGGGATTGTAGTTCTCCATACCACACTTCTCAAGAATTTTCTCAGCATATGCTGACTGGGTCAGAGTGATCCCTTTTCCAATTTGTTTCACCTCTATCCCGAGGTAGTACCTCAAAAGGCCCAAATCTGTCATCTTGAACAGACTCATCATCTCCTCCTCAAATCTTGCAATCTCCTATGTGTGTGTGTGTACCTGTGACAATTAGGTCATCCACATATACACCCACAATTAATCTTGACGAACATGTCCCTCTTTTGTACATGGCATGCTCATATTAGCTTTTTTTCAAAACCAAGTGACGAAAGACTGCGATCCAGCTTTATGTTCCAAGCCCAAGGTGCCTGCCGAAGCCCGTACAATGCCTTTTTTTAATCTCAATGCTATATGCGGGTTTGTATCATCAACAAAACTAGGTGGCTGTGTGTCACGACCCAGCCCAGGGCACACTCGGGAGGTCCCTCAGGACCTCCTGGGAGGAATCGAGAGAGACCCCGGGATGTCAGAGAGGTCCTCAGGACCTCTGGGAGGTCCGTAAGGACTTCCCGAGGACATCCAGAGGACCTCCAGACCTCCCGAGAGGTCCGGTTAGACCACCCGGAGGTCTGGGGTCCCGACTGAGGTCGTTGGACCTCAGACCTCCTCAAGCACCACGCGCTACTCGAGGGAGGTCGAGAGGAGCCAACCCGAGGAGGTCGTGGGGCTTGAGGACGAGCCTTCACCCATCACTGCGATCCAAACTGGTCCCTGGGATCATCGACCGGTTCTCCTGACAAGCAAGTGATAACATAGACATCCACCACAAACTTTATTAACAACAAAAGGAGGTTTGATTACAAGGGTTGCTTACAAGCTCCAAAGAACAGAGAGCACACAAACGCAATGAAAAACCAAAGACATGGTCCACCCATTACACCACGGTGATTGGTTTGGAGGGCGGCCTAATTGAGTTGATCATCTTCATCATCATAGGAGTCTTCATCTGCTCAATTCATGAATCAAGCAAGAGTGAGCACAACAACCGTGCTCGCAAGTTACACCAATCAATTAAATGAATGACATGCATAGGGATATTTCAAAGGATGACATATTAGGGTTGATTTGCATAAAGCCCATTTTATTTCAAATACAAGTATTAAGTTTCAAGGCAGGTTACCATAGATAAAATTCATTTTTGTGAAATCCATTTTCAGTTGGATAGCATTCAACATTGAAATGGTGAAGGATACCCTCCTGCACAAGGCTTCCCGCCCCAACACCCAATTTGGTTAAACCACCAAAACCAGAGCATAAGTCTTTTGAAAACCAAAACCAAAAGCTAACTTTGAGTGACATTGCCAGCATATCCATGACCGTGGACACGGCTATTTGAATAGATTCACACTCTGCAGAGGTTGCATACTTTACCCACATGACATGAATTCTCTAGTTTACTTGGCATCCGTCGATACCACCTCACACGTCCTTTGGTGAGAGGTCTAGAGCACATGACAAGGCCTTTACAATGCATTGCTTCATCGCAGTCCACCCACATTAAGGTTTCGCAAATCCCCCCCTTTGGATACAAACCCGCGGGTTAATGGGGTGCCCTCTTATGCCAAGTGGGACTACAACTAGTCATAACATGACAAACCCATCAACGTCCGCAGGCAAATCATGTAGAGCTTTGCAAATTAATTAGCTGTGTCCCACGCCCCATACCGAGACATGTGGTTGCCAGATTTTGGCATAGCCCATTATAGGCTTAGCAAGTGGTGTCTCAAAGACCGGTCCTTAATCGACTTGGGCGACAAACCTCAACCACGGGTGTCGGATCACACGACCCCGTGCATAGACATGCACCAACCGAACAACCAACTTCGCCCAAGTCAAAACCATTTTTCATTTACTTTGCTTTTCAATTCTCCATGGCACACCAATGCCATGGCCATAGGTAAAACATCCATGATACACCAATGTCATGGCCGAAATCTCCATGGCACACCAATGCCATGGCTCAAATTATTTGTTTAAGTGATAGTTTTGGTCAAAACTCCCAAATCAAGATTTTGGTCTAAGCATTCATTTTTCAAGAGCTACGGGTCCTCACTATTGCAAGAACAGATTTTATCTAGGGTGACAATGGGGTTGATTCAATATGGATAGAGGTCATACCAAGTAGTAGGCATAACTATGGACTTAAAGGTAGGCATTGAAATATCTTAGTGAATTAAGAATGCATACAACTTTGAAAACGACATAAGTAATTTGAAGTATTGGGTGCAACATGATCAAGAGTGTAACTTGCCTTGCTCAAAGTCTTGAGTGCTCCCTCTCCCTCACTGAACTCGAGCTCCCCACGGTCTTGACAATCTACCGTGAAAAACCAAATATTCAAATGAAGCTCAAACAAGATCCAAAGAACTCCAGATAAACTTAAAGACAAAACCAACAGAGAGGTTGGAAAGTCAAGAGGAGGTCCAAGGAGCTCATTTGGAGAGGTCTAAGGACCCAAGAGAGGATGTCCAAAGACTTGCTGGAGGAGGTCTAAGGTATGCTCGGTTGAGACAGAGAGGAGAGATGGAAAAGAAAGTGAGAAAGGAGGGCTTCCCAAACTATATATAGTGGAAGCCAACGCACATGACCCAGGATAGGGTCAACCGGAGTTGGTAAATAGGACAATGGAAGTAGGCAAGGAATGTGACAATCGGTATGACATGAGTCTTTGCAAAGGTGGGAGCATTTAATGTGATACAACATGCATTAAATCTTTGTGGATATTTCCTTGCCCAAGGACTTAGTCAAAGGTAAAGAACCGGGAGTGTGGTGCCAAGTGGGGTAGCTAAGACCCACAAGGAGGTCTGCAAGGACCTTGAGGAGGTCTTCACGGTGAACAAGGGAGATCCTCACCTTTGGGAGGTCTGACGGTTGGATCTCCAAAGGGGAGGTCCAAATGGTCAAGATTAAGCGCACCAGAGGAGGTTCGCAAGGGCAAGGAGGAGGTCCTCGCCCGCAAGGGAGGTCTAGAACCATAGGATCAAATCCAGGGGAGGTCTGAATGGTTAGGATTTCCAAGGGGAGGTCCTCACGATCGGATCTGCCCAAAGGGGAGGTCTGGACGGTCAAGATTTCCGAAGGGGGGGTCTTGACGGTCCAGATGTACAAGGAGGAGGTCTGGACGGTTAAGATCTCCAAGGTGGAGGTCTTAACGGTCCAGATATGCAAGGAGGAGGTCTGGACGGTTAAGATCTCCAAGGGGGAGGTCTTAACGGCCCAGATGTGCAAGGAGGAGGTCTGGACGGTTAAGATCTCCAAGGGGGAGGTCTAAACGGCCCAGATGTGCAAGGAGGAGGTCTGGGCCGCTGGATTTTGATCGGACCGTCCAAAATGGTTGGGACATTCGGACCGCCCGAACGCCACAACAAATCGGACCGTCCAATGAAGATCTAAGGGCTCAGAGGAGGTGGGACGTTCGGACCATCCGAACGTCTCACCAGGATCAAGCCGTCCAATGCAAATCGGACGACTCACAATCAATAGAGACGCAAATAGGCAAAGAGGAGGTCCTGGAGGACCTGGGGAGGTCCGGTGGGACACAGGGATGTCCAATAAAGGTAAGGGGAGGTCCTAGAGGACATAGAGAGGTCCTGAAGGACACGGGTAGGTCAAATAAAAGTAAGAGGAGGTCCTAGAGGACATGGAGAGGTCCTGAAGAACACAGGGAGGTCAAATAAATGTAAGGGGAGGTCCTAGAGGACATGGAGAGGTCCTGAAGGACACGTGGAGGTCAAATAAATGTAAGGGGAGGTCCTAGAGGACATGGAGAGGTCCTGAAGGACACAGGGAGGTCAAATAAATGTAAGAGGGGGTCCTAGAGGACATGGAGAGGTCCTGAAGGACATAGGGAGGTCAAATAAATGTAAGGGGAGGTCCTAGACCCAAGGAGGTCTGGACCAGAGGAGGACAACACCAAGGAGGTCCGGACCTTTGGATCCTAACAAAGATGTGGTCTGGCCATTCGATTCCAGACAAAGGGAGGTCTAGGCCAGAGGTGGGTAAAAGATGGACAAAGAAGGAAAGACCAACAAAACTCCAACAACTCAACAAACCAACAAGGTACTTTAGTTGAAGTTTGAGTTAGTCAACTTAAATCCATTATGAAATTTCAGGTTAAGCTTTGAATTCTCATCAAAACAAAATGGTTCTTTTTATTTTGAAAATTTCAAAAAGGTTCTGAAAATTAGGGTGTCACACTGTGCAACATATACTTCCTCCTCTAATTCTCCATTAAAAAAAGCCAATTTGATATACTTGCCACCCTTCATGAGCCGCTAAAGCAATGAGAAGTCTTCCTGTTTCCAATTGAGCAATTGGAGCGAACACCTCCTCGAAATCCACCCCCGATTCCCGGACATACCCTATCGCCACAATCTGTGTTTTGTGCTTCACAATAGCACCACTAGGATCTCTTTTCATCTTATAAACCCACTTCAGCCTGATAGCCACTCCTTGCATGGAGCTGGTTGACCCACGCCATTGCTGATCGGTGAGTCATCGCCAGGCATCTTCTCCTCGCACCTCGCTCTGATACCCATTGTTGGCCCAGCTCCTAGAGAGAACTCGCATGTTGTTTTCTCTCTGGAATGCATGCACATAAGAAGATGAATACAGATGAGTTTTGTGTCGGACCCGGATTTCGCAAATCCAAATCCTTTGTGAAAATACTATGCTATTCCCTAGATCAGTAGATAGCACTCACAGACACATAGCTGAATTATTTCATACATGGCATGAACTAAACCATTCAATATATTACAAACATCAGAGTGACATAGGCTCTGTCGAGTCGAGTTTTACAATAAGGGCCGAATAGGTCAAACTGATTATATTACATAAAAGCAGTAAGAACTACAACAGAAGAAAAAGGGTAGAGCACATATCTTCGCAGGCAAGCGACTAGGATAACCTGTGTACGACTGATATTAACCAAGGACTTGAATAATATCGGTTGTATGCAAATACCGAACGAGCCAGCTAGACTAAGGTGAGACCTAGACTGATGAGGACATCGACCCTAAGGATGCAACCACTACTTTGACCCGTTGCACTACATCCTCTACTTCAACTACATCTTCCCCAATTAGACTTTCGGCCACTGCAATGCCATATTACCCAATTGGACTGCGCTACTGCTACTTCTACGAGCCGAGCTACGTCTACATGCCATGGCGCTATGTCTACATGTCATGGTGCTGTGTTTACATACCATGGTGCTGCGTCACCAATTATTGGCCCACTGGCTATGTAATATATGGACCGACTTCGCCCATAAGGCCCATGTGCTGGCCGACCACCCTAGGGGGGCCCATACTGTTCACATGAACAGTACCACAGCACTAGGGTTCCCACCTCCTGGCCGCCTTCCTTATATACGAGCCGTCGCCCTTTAGCAAAACTCGGATTTTGTTTATGTTTAGTTAGCCTTTGTTGCAACTCGTATCTTCTGTGTGTGTCGACTAGACCATCCAGTCAAGATCCTTATTCGGAATCCCAATTTATATCAAATATTTCAATCCTATTTGCAATTTCAGATTGCTTTATCTTGTTCCTGCGTGCTTCTTCGGTGTATGCAGGAATCGACCTTCGTTGTTAGGTCATCCAGGTATTCGTGCACGGTTGATAACGACTTGTCAATCAGTTCAGCGATTGCGTGGTTTCGAGCCTTGCATGTTCGTAGCTAGGATCGTGAGAGTTGAGCGACGACTACCGAACTTATCTTCTCATCGAAAGATCGGCCCAAAAATAGGACCTCCGGGTTCATCAGGTGGTATTAGAGCTACAATTCATCGGTGAGAAATTTTTTTTCCTACAGTCCACATAGCCGAAAATAAAAAAAAAGGTTTAATTCCTGTTCGAACCAATCTGCGCCTTTGCAATTTTTCTTTTCAGTTTTTCCTTGTTGAATTTTTGGTTGCATCGTCATGTCTAGTTGTTGATTTCTAGTTCTAGTTAGAGTCTAGTTAGTGTTTGTCTAGTTACATCTTGTGTTCTTTTGTGTAGCTTCATCGTTTGTGTCCAATTTTTTTCTCTCACCACCCTCCCTTTCCCTGCCGCTGCATCCTCTACAGATTGCATCCAACAATTTTTTTTCTTTCTTTTTCCAGTTCGGTTTCAATCTCCAACCAATTCAGTTTGGCCGAACAGTGGTTTCCTTGTGCAATAAATTTGGGTTTGGCCGAAAAGTGGTTTCCGTGTGCCACAAGAACACTTGACCGACACTGTTTCTAATTCGGCAAATGAGTTTGTATCAGTCCGACACTTTTTTGGTAATCTGAATTTCACTTATATCCTTTCTTCTTTGAGACTAGCTGTTGAATATTGCTTTGGGGCTGCTCTTATCATTGTTTTACATGTCTGAAATTTCTGGGACTTGCTAATCAAGGGGTGAATCCCCATCTTGTTCGACCATTGCCGAAAGAAAAAATCAAAAGGTAGCAGACATTTAGAAAAGCCACGGCTTGACAAAAATATATAAAAAAAATAGAAAGCAAAAGATAACAAACCGCACATACCATATCTTGTGCGTACGGTTTGAGAAAGAAAATAGAAAAGGAAATTTTTGTTGACCGAAACTGGGAAAGTGGGAACCCTAGTCCATATTTTCAGATTGTGTATTTCATATCCTTGAGCAATCTTGTGCCCTTCTTCTTTGCAATTGGCTAGCGTCTCTCCAGTACTTGTGCAAACGAGCTTGTGCTTTGCAATTACAGTAGCTCAGTCCTTTGTTTGCATTAGGTCACTTTTATCCTTGTGTGTGCGTTTCTTCACATCTGTTAGTAGGGCTTTGATTAGGCTAGGATCAGCAACTCGGATGAGTACTTTGAACAATTTTTCAACTTGCATTGCTGATTTGATTATTGCTGATCCTTGCTACCATATTGAAGCCTTCCAAGCTCCACTTCCTACTAACTCAGCAGGTATCGTTCCTTGCAATCGTTGGACTAATCGCAAGTAAGAGTATCACGAACCATCCACCAGTTGTACCACTTCCTTGCTGCATTGGTAAGAGTTTGTAAGAACTTGGTATAAGCTTGAGTGTGAGTGATTTTTGAGCCGCGAGAAGTTAGTAGTTGATAGGAACATATACACTGTGATTTGTTCTTTGCTTCATACTAACTATGGCAGATTCATGGGGAGATGCACCTCTCATGCCTCGCACGAACAACATCATGCAACGTTTTTCAGGAATGCTGCATGAACATACAGAGCGCATTGAGAAGGTTCTCGATTGCACTAATACCGAGCTAGCTGTGCTTACTACACGTGTGGAGCAGCTAGAGAGAGCTCCACCTCCTGTTGTCGCCCCCATTGCTGTAGGCGTTGTCCAACCGCGACGATGGAGATGAAGCGACCCCATATGTTGCTGATACTGAATCCAATGGTGGTGTCTCTCCCAACAATGATCGTGATCATTGGCAACGACGCCGCAATCGACAAGGTATGAGAAGAGATCCACCACGTGAGGTATGCGACCGTAATGATTCAATTGGCAAAATTAAATTCACTATGCCTCCTTTTGCTGGTAAATATGATCCTGATGCTTATCTCACATGGGAGTTAGTCATAGACCAAAAATTTGCATGTCATGAATTTCCTAACAATAAAAAGGTTAGGGCTGCTACTAGTGAGTTCATTGATTTTGCTTCTATTTGGTGGAATGAATTGTGTCGTAATGAACGAAACATATCTAGAACTTGGGATGCGTTGAATAGGGCTATGCGAGCTAGATTTGTACCATCATACTATGCTCGTGATTTACTTAATAAATTGCAACGCTTAAGACAAGATAGTAGTTCTGTAGAGGATTATTATCAAGAACTACAAACTGGGTTGTTGCATTGTGGTTTAGAAGAAACTGAAGATGCTCAGATGGCTAGATTTTTAGAAGGTTTAAACCGTGAAATTTAGGACATACTTTATTATAAAGAATATAATTCTATCAACAGTTTGTTCCATCTTGCTTGCAAAGCCGAAAGAAAGTGTGAGGTCGACAATCTTGCTCTAGGGCAATATTGAAGGATCTTTTTCAGTCGGCCAATGCAAAGCAACAACATATGGCACCTTCCTCCACTTCGGTCATGATGCACCCCCTTAAGCGTGCGCGCTCGCTGCTCTTTTCCACCCAAGATGTCCCACGATACAAGCAAATCAGCAAAGTTTCAAGTCCCTACAAGAAGTACTTCTTCCGTTGCTTCTACAGGGCGATCTAGAGATGTACAATGTCATCGATGCAAAGGATTTGGGCACTTGATGCGCGATTATCCAAGTCAGCGAGCTTTGCTTATCAAGGACAATGGTGAGTACACTTCAGCTAGCGACATTGAGGAAGAACATGTCTTGGTTGCAACTAACAATGCAGGTGATGAAACTGAGGAAGAACATATAAGCCATGAGGCATCTGGCATGTACCAAAGCCTAGTTGTCCAAGGTGTGCTAAGTGCTCAAATGGAGCTTATTTAACGTAATCAACGCCACACCTTGTTTCAATCAAAGTTCGTCATCAACAAACGTTCATGTAGAGTCATCATCGATGGCGGCAGTTGCAACAACCTTGCTAGCACAGACATGGTCGAGAAGCTTGGCTTGACCACAACTTAACACCCTCATCCTTATTACATTCAATGGCTAAATTCTTGTGGTAAGTTGAAGGTGACTAAACTTGTGCGTGTACATTTTTCTATTGGATCATATCATGACTATGTTGATTGCGATATCGTAGCTATGCAAGCATGCTCGTTATTATTAAGTGGACCTTGGCAATATGATAGATATACTGAACATCATGGTAAATCTAATCATTATACTTTTACTTATAAAGAAAAGAAAATCACTTTACTTCCAATGTCTCATGCTTCCATATTAAAGGATGAATTAGAAAGAACTGAGAGAACAAGTAAGGAGAAGACACAAGTTGATCATACGATTACAGCTCCAAGTGAAATTAAATTAAAAGCTCCTGTTATGTTAGCTACAAAATCTGATTGCATAGACATGGAAAAACATGATTCTGAATGTCATACTATGATTTGCAAAGAATCTCCATATCCATTAGAAGAAATGCATGTTTCTTTGCCTCCTGTTGCTACTAACTTTTTACAGGATAGTGATGACTTGAAGAAAACGATTGAGTCGAGGATGACTCAAATTCAAGAAAGGGAGGATGATGAGGACATTGACCCTAAGGATGCAACCACTAGTTCGACCTGCTACACTGCATCCTCTACTTCAACTACATCTTCCCTAATTGGACTTTCAGCCACTTCAATTCCTTATTACCCAATTGGACCGCGCTACTGCTACTTCTACGAGTCGAGCTACGTCTACATGCCATGGCGCTGTGTCTACATGTCATGGTGCTGCGTTTACATGCCATGGTGCTGCGTCACCAATTATTGGCCCACTGGCTATGTAATATATGGACCGACTTGGCCCATAAGGCCCATGTGCTGGCCGACCACCCTAGGGGGCCCGTACTGTTCATGTGAACAGTACCCCATGAACAGTACCATCGCCCTAGGGTTCCCACCTCCTGGCCACCTTCCTTATATACGAGCCGCCGCCCTTTAGCAAAACTCGGATTTTGTTTATGTTTAGTTAGCCTTTGTTGCAACTCGTATCTTCTGCGCGTGTTGGCTATACCATCCAGTCAAGATCCTTATTCGGAATCCCAATTTATATCAAATATTTCAATCCTATTTGCAATTTCAGATTGCTTTATCTTGTTCTTGCGTGCTTCTTCGGTGTATGCAGGAATCGACCTTCGTGGTCAGGTCATCCAGGTATTTGTGCACGGTTGATAACACTTATCAATCAGTTCAGCGATTGCGTGGTTTCGAGCCTTGCGTGTTCGTAGCCAAGATCGTGAGAGTTGAGCGATGACTACCGAACTTATCTTCTCATCGAAAGATTGGGCCAAAAATAGGTGACGCAGCACCATGGCATGTAAACGCAGCACCATGACATGTAGACGCAGCGCCATAGTATATAGACGTAGCTCGGCTCGTAGAAGTAGCAGTAGTGCGGTCCAATTGGGTAATATGGCATTGCAGTGGCCAAAAGTCCAATTGGGGAAGATGTAACAGAACTAGACTACTCTTTATCATTGCCTTGTCCATCGACTTATGGATCCTCATAGTATGCATAATCTCCAAGATCCGTGTGATCTGAAGGATTTGGGGGAAAGAGCAAGATTGAGCACAACTTCTGTGCTCGCAAGCCAACACACAAGATGCAATAATATACATGCAAGGCTTACCAGGATGGCTCGGGTTCTTTTATTTGTAGAGCAATGTTTTCAATTATCATAATTATAAATTCCTATCACTTAGCATTTTTAACCAAATTTCATTTTATTAAAGAGAATAATTGTGCAATATTTACATCAACAGAGGTTCCCTCCACCATATACTTACTTTTGACTGGGGTTATCCCCATTCATTAACACCACTGAGTTCGACGACTCAGGAAAAATCCAATCTCAAGGCTAGGTGAGCCTGACTTGATTTTCATTCCACCCACAAAGTTTTATAAATAGAACTAACTCTTGTAAGTTCTCATGTCCGTCTTTGACCGTAGGCACGACTGTTTAAATAGTTTAGACTCTACAGAGGTTGTACATTGTACCCATAAGAGACAATCATCTCGTTGCTCCACATGATTCCTTGGTCATGTAGTTGAGAGACAAATCACAAGAACCTTTCAAATTATCTCGCTTAGTCATCTCACCCATACGGTTGTTCCCACTTGTGATGGGCCCCAAAGTTGTCTTGCGGATGTTCACCTCGGCGACTAGCGTAGTTGGACTACACCACAGTGACTGGCAACTTCACCTTGCATTGGTGTCCCATTCAAGCCAGACATATCCAGAGCTTGCACTACCTTATTACCCCTCCAGCGAGATGATTTTCAGGGTTCAATAATTTTACTAAGCCAAGTTGCACTTTGCAGACTTATGGTTACACATATTTTACAATGGGAGGTCATAACAAGATTAAATCCTTAATCCATTCAGGCGATTCATACCACATACCAACCACTCTCATGCTCCGACAACACCCATGCCACCACCATACCATTCGCCTAGATCTGGTAATAGCAATTTAATAGGGTTTTGGGGGAGCAAAACACATTATCTCAACATTCCAATCATTTACCCATAATGACTGCCCAAAACCACTTTCATATTTAAAAGATGATGATTAAGACATTTAATTCCACGGTACTTAAGCAAGACTAGCATGTAAGCTAGTACAACCTATAACTAGTAATTA
Organism: Phyllostachys edulis; assembly: GCA_036346405.1. Taxonomy (NCBI): domain Eukaryota; kingdom Viridiplantae; phylum Streptophyta; class Magnoliopsida; order Poales; family Poaceae; genus Phyllostachys; species Phyllostachys edulis. The sequence goes on from JAYEVD010000353.1 coordinate 129,102, forward strand.
CCACATAGTTACTAGGGTGACAAGGATTAAGGGATTCAAATTGTCAAGGATGGTATAATGATTATATAATTACCAACTAGGCGTAACTAACTCTTAAAGATTTGACATACATTTGCATATGAAATAAAGCATGCAATTTGGTATTTTAAAGGAATATAATTTGCATAAAATGTAGGTTCAATATGATCAAAGTATCGAATCGCCTGGATTGAAGGTAAGAGAGTCTTGATGGTCTTGTGCTTGATCAAATTGGAGATCTTTCGCATTTTCGAACTCTATTCGAACGAACGTACCGGAAAAAGGAACAACAAGCAAAAGAGAACAAATAAATACACAAGAAATATTAAATGAACTCCAAATTAAACAAGACTAGTTCCATTAGCAAGGTCCTGAAATTACAAAATTTTAGAAATAAATTTCATAATTTTTGGAGGAATAACGAAGGAGAACGGGGCTTCCGAAGTTTGAAAAGGAAATAAATCAAGAAAATAAGGAGGGAGAGAGCAAATGACCCACTGACACGTGGGGTCCTAGTGAACAGTGTCTTGGCCCACGGCCACAAATTACTGCACGCGGGCCCACCGGTTAGTGAGACAAGCGTCATTAAACTAGCCATTTACCTAATGCTAATGATTGATTAGCGTTAATCGAAGGAGATTTGTCCAAATGACAATGAATAGGGGGGTTAGTGTTGTCCAGCTTCGGACAGCAGCAGGGGTTTCTCGGGTGCTCGTGGCCTGAGCTCGCCGGCGGCGAGGGCAGGCATGGCGGCGGCGCCTAAGACCCAAAATAGAATGCTCAAGGGGAGGCGGAGTCGATGGTGGCGGTGGCACGGTGAGGAGACCACCAAAGCAGCGGCGCGGCGTTGAGACCACGGCAGCGGCGCACAGCCAAAAGCCAAAACGGTGCCTCGGCTGTTCTTGACCGGAGATGGCAAGATCATGAGCTAGGGGGGGCAAGGGAAGCTCACGAGGTCGAGCGCAGGGGCGGGAGGTGGCCAGAGGACGTAGATTACCTGCGAGGAGCAGTTTGGCCGGAGGCATGGAAGAACTTCAAATTCGATTGAACCTGAAGACCAAAAGCAAAATTAAGAGGGGGAAACGTCTTCAATAACCCTGGAACAAGATGTCACACAGAGAGAAGGAGGGGAGCTTCGCTGGAACGGTCGAAGGCCGAAGGGGGTGCGGCGGCCGGCAATGGAAACTCGGGCGATTATGTGGCGGAGCTTACCGAGGCGAGCAGGGCGAAGTGGGAGCAAGGGGGAGGCCCTAGGCCTAGGCTCTTATAGCCGAGAGGAGGAGGAAGGGAGAGGCGTTGGCGCGGCTCAAAGGCGTGCGGTCCCGAGGTAGTCAGCATGGGCGTGCTCATGCGAGGGCACGCCAGGGTAGGGTGCTGCGTCACCACGGTGACTTTAGAGGACCCAGCAAGTAGGTGTTGCAGGGGGAGTGACTTGGCGATGCGACAAGGCAAGGGCGAGCAGGTGCAGGCAGCAGAGGCTCCATGGTGACATGGGCACGCGGGGCAGGGTGCGGACCGGGCGCTGAGGCGCTGGCACGAGGATGACGAGGCGGCTCTGGGCGACAAGACCATGTGAGAACGAGGCGTCGCCGGAGTCAAGGGAGCAGGTGGCGACAGAGGGCTAGAGGGCGGCGTGCGCGACGTAGGTGCTGACTAGAGGGCAGGGGCGACGCTCTGGAGCGGCTGAGTGGCTCGGGGAGAAGAAAAGGTCAAGGGGAGGGGAGCTGGGCCAGCTGGGCCAAATGGGGAAGGAAAAGGGCTAGGTGCCCCAAGGAGAGAAATGGGCCGAGCCCACGAGAAGAAATAAGAATCTGAAATGGGATACAAATTCAAATTTGAACCTAAAGATTTGAATGAGGTTAGAGGCTGAGAATTTTGAAAATACTCACTACTTTGAATTAGGGTTAAGACTTCAAAAGACAAACGACAAAAATACTATTCACCGTCCAAAACGAATGTTACATTTTGTGACGCCTAACCACTTGTGCCTTTTTCTCTTCTATTATTCCATTACTTATCACATTACAAACTGGTTACAATATTTTTATAGCTGCAATATGACATGTAACATCCCCACTAGCACCACTACCTCCACTACATGTACTAGCACCACTACATGCACTAGCTAATTACTCTATTAACTAATTTGCAACCACTAGCTCCACTAAATCTACCATGCAAACTAACATGTAAATTCAATTAATATGCAAAACACTAAGAAGTCAAGATTATATCTAACACCCACATGGCCACATGCCGGCCGCCCTTTTGATCGGAAGGCGAGAGAGGATCGGAAAGCCGAGAGAGAGAGGTGGGTGGGGAATTGAAGATGATTGGGTGGTGAGAGAGATGCAATAGCGGATAAGGAGCAACGATGACCATTGTTTTAGATGAGCATGTGTAGCGACCAGATTCAACAGCGGATGAGTATGTCGTTGTTTTGCATCGATACGCAGTAGCATTTTTTTTACCTTTTCCCTGTTTAAAATGTACTAGAAATTTGTTGTTTCGTAGCCGATCTGCCCTTTATAGTCCCATCTCCATCTCTAGGTGCTCAGTCGATGCACAACTCCGAGCATTAGCAGCAAGCATCACTTATGTTTCCCCAAAAACCCTAATAACTTGCTATTGCCACATCTGGGCGGATGGTATGATGATGGGTGCTAATACAGCCCAAGGAATATTGATTTGTGGTTGGTATGTGCAATAAACCGTCCAGATGGTCCCTAAGGACTTAATCCTGTGATGACCTCCTAATGTAAAACAGTACAACCATAAGTCTATAATGATGTCGACCTAGCTAAATAATTTATATCCGTCAGTACGAGTTGCACCAGGTAGTTGACTCGTGATGACGTAAGCCTTGCAAGCGATGGGTGGGTGCACGCACGTAAAGTCGTTAAGAGGCACAAGAGGGGGCAGGTAAGGGTTGACGCTTGGTGTGGAGCGTAACCCTTCTTAGGTGAAACCTTAGCGGGTGTAACAAATCTTGAGGATGCATTGTAAAGGTCTTGTGATAATCTCTCCTTCATTCACATGTCTAAGGAAGCGTGTGTACATGTCAAGACGATTATCTCTTGTGGGTAAAGTGTACAACCTCTGCAGTAGTATAATAAATCGAGCAAGTACCGTGCCCACGGTCAAGGGCAGGCATGGGAACTTACTAGAGTTAATTCTATTTATAAAACTTTGTGGGTGGGATGATTAATGTGTCGGGCACACCTAGCCCATGCTTTGGATTTTTCCTGGGTCGTCGTACCCAGTGATGTTAATAGGTGGATGTAACCACCATAAAAAATAAGCATAAGGTGGAGGTAACATTTGCTGTTATTAATATTGCACAATTATTCTCTTTAATAAAATGTGATTTGGTTAAAATGCTAAGTGATAGGACTTTCTAAATATTGGTAATTATAAATGTTGCTTTGAGCAAATAAAAGAACCCGAGCCATCCTTGTCAAACCTTGCATGTATATTACTGCATCTATTGTGTTGGCTCGCAAGCACAGAAGTTGTGCTCATCCTCGCTCTTTCCCCCAAACCCTCAGAACCCGCGGATCATGGAGATTACGCCTACTACGAGGACCCAGGTGTCGATGGACAAGGCAATGATAAAGAGTGGTTTAGTTCCTTAGTCTGGTTCTCGCCTTAGTCTAGCTGGCTCCGTCGATGCTTGCGTACAACCAATATTATCCGAGTCCTTGGTTAATATCGGTCATACATGAGCTACCCTAGTCGCTTGCCTGTGAAGAGATGTGCTCTACCCCTTTTGCTTCCTCTATCGTTTCCATAATTTATGTAATATACTCATTTGGCCTAGTCGGCCCTTATTGTAAACTCGACCCGATGCGGTCTAATTGAACTCTGATGTTTGTAATATTATGAATGGTTCGGTCCACATTATGTATGAATTGATTCAGTGATGTATCCTGTGAGCGCTATCTACTGATCTAGGGAGTAGCGCAGTGTTTTCACAGAGGATTCTAGATTATGAAATCCAGGTCCGACACATTAGTAGTAAGTGTTAGAAAACAATCGGTATTTTGCACACACATAATCACGAAATACACCAAGTCTAGTTCTCTTGGCAAGAACTTCTATTGAAAATAAGAACAATGCACATAATAATGAACTTTATGTTGTGCTATTCAACTTCTACGTTTACAAGGGGTATTTATACTAATCAGAACGATACGTTGTTACACGAAACAATGGGACACTTAGAAACAACACGTCACTTCCTAAACAATGTGTCATTTGGTAATAGAAAACTGCTCCGTGCAGATAGAAAAGAAAAACAACAAGATTATTTCAACAATCACTCCCTAATCTTGTTGATCTCAAATGACGGAGCTGTCCCCAAACTTGACAGATCCCTTTACGTTGGAATCCAACTCAGACTTGAGCTCATTCCTCGTTCAGCGTGACATGCTCAGTGGTGCCCGTTGTGATCTCGGTGATGGTGCTCACATGCGTCATCAGCAGTGCTGGTACTTCATCGTTGAGCGTGCTCGCTCATGCCAACAGTAGTGTCGGCTCGTCTTCATCGACCTCTACCAAATTGGCGTGTTCCTTGCGCTCACGGTGTGGCGCAGGGCACTCCCTGGAGAAATGACCCATCTTGTTACAATTGTAACATTTTACCTTGGTCATGTTGCGTCCTCCAAAATTGCCTCCATCCTTGGTTTCGTGGCCTCGGTTGTCATTTTGGCCGCCGCCAGATGAGCCCCAGGCCTGCTCGTGTTGTCGTACGCGTGCAGTCCACTCCTCCTCCGTGAGGAGCAAACGGCTCCCAGACTCTTGTTCGTCGTCATTGTCGAGGCCGTAGCGTTGGTCCACTAAGCCCAGCCAGCCTGTCAACTCCTCAATCGTCAACGTGCTCAGGTTAACCAGCATCTCGATCGCGATCGCTACCTGCGTGTAATGAGGGGGCACTACCCGAAGAAACTTTTGGACCACCTTCTCCTCGGTGATGGCATCCCTGAGCGTGCGTAGATTATTAACGAGCTCAGTGATGCGCATTGCGAATGCATCCACGAACTCCCCATCCTTGAAGGAGATAGCCTCGAATTCCTTCCGCAACTTCTGAGCGTTATCCTCGCGCACGAGCTCCACCCCAATCCTCATCAGTTTGATAGCGTCCCAAGCTTGCTTTGCCATGTCCTTCACGGCGAGCGTCGCGAGCATGTCAGGTGGGATGGCACAGAGGATGGCCGAGAGCGCCATGCGATCGTCGAGGAAAGAAGCATCCCCAGGGTCGATCGCCTCCCAGAGCCCTATCGCCTGGAGATTGATGCGCATTACAAGAGCCCACTCGGTGTAGTTGGTTTTCGTCAATGTCGGGTAGACGACCGTGCTACCAGATTCCCTCATGACGCATTCCTACACCAATAGCTCGCATCCACCCCTCCGTGTCCTACTCCGCCCACGGAATCTTAGTGGAGTGCGCGAGACAGACGGGGACTGCGCGTCTTCGTTGGCCATGGTCGCTAGAGCCGAATGAACCTAGGTTATCTGATACCAATTGTTAGAAAACACTAGGTGTTTTGCACACACATGATCATGAAATACACCAAGTCTAGTTCTCTTGGCAAGAACTTCTATTGAAAAGAAGAACAATGCACATAATAATGAACTTTATGTTGTGCTATTCAACTTATGCATTTACAAGGGGTATTTATACTAATCAGAACGATGCGTTGTTACACAAAACAACGCGACACTTAGAAACAACACTTCACTTCCTAAACAACGCGTCATTTGATAATAAAAAACTGCTCCGTGCAGTTAGAAAAGAAAAACAACAAGATTATTTCAACAATCACTCCCTAATCTTGTTGATCTCAAATGACGGAGCTATCCCCAAACTTGACAGATCCCTTTACGTTGGAATCCAACTCAGTGAAGTTATCCTTGCATCCGAGGTGGACTTGAGCTCGTTCCTCATTCAGCATGACATGCTCGGTGGTGCCCGTTATGATCTCGGTGATGGTGCTCACATGCGCCATCAGCAGTGCTGGTACTTCATCGTTGAGCGTGCTCGCTCCTGCCAACAGCAGTTTCGGCTCGTCATCATTGACCTCTACCAAATTGGTGTGTTCCTTGCGCTCACGGCGTGGCGCACGACAATCCTTGGAAAAATGACCCATCTTGTTACAATTGTAACATTTTACCTTGGTCATGTTGCGTTCTCCAAAATTGCCTCCATCCTTGGTTTCGTGGCCTCGGTTGTCGTTTTGGCCGCCGCCAGACGAGCCTTAGGCCTACTCGCGCTGTCGTACGCGTGCAGCCCACTCCTCCTCCGTGAGGAGCAGACGGCTCCCTGACTCTTATGCGTTGTCGTCGAGGCCGTAGCGTTGCTCCACTGAGCGCAACCGGCCTGTCAACTCCTCAATCGTCATCGTGCTCAGGTCGAGCAGCATCTCGATCGTGATCACTACCTGTGTGTAACAAGGGGGCACTACCCAGAGAAACTTCTGGACCACCTTCTCCTCGGCGATGGCGTCCCCGAGTGTGCGTAGATTGTTAACGAGCCCAGCGATGCGCATTGCGAACGCATCCACGGACTCCCCATCCTTGAAGGAGATAGCCTCGAATTCCTTCTACAACTTCTGAGCGTTAGCCTCGCGCACGTGCTCCACCCTAATCCTCATCAGCTTGATGGCGTCCCATGCTTGCTTTGCCGTGTCCTTCACGGCTAGCGTCGCGACCATGTCAGGTGGGACAGCCTGGAGGATGGCCGAGAGCGCCATGCGATCGTCACGGAAAGAAGCGTCCCCGGGGTTGATCGCCTCCCAGAGCCCTATCGCCTGGAGATTGATGCGCATTACAAGAGCCCACTCGGTGTAGTTGGTGTTCGTCAATGTTGGGTAGACGACCGTGCTGTCGGATTCCCTCATGACGCGCTCCTGCACCAACAGCTCGTGTCCACCCCTCCGTGTCCTGCTCTGCCCACGGAATCTCGGTGGAGTGCGCGAGCCAGACGGGGACTGCGCGTCTTCATTGGCCATGGTCGCTAGAGCCGAATGAACCTGGGTGCTCTGATACCAATTGTTAGAAAACACTAGGTTTTTTGCACACACATGATCACGAAATACACCAAATCTAGTTCTCTTGGCAAGAATTTCTATTGAAAAGAAGAAAAATGCACATAATAATGAACTTTATGTTGTGCTATTCAACTTCTGCGTTTACAAGGGGTGTTTATACTAATTAGAACGATGCATTGTTACACAAAACAACACGACACTTAGAAACAACACGTCATTTGGTAATAGAAAACTGCTCCGTGCAGTTAGAAAAGTAAAACAACAAGATTATTTCAACAGTAAGCATCACTTTTTAGCTTTCACCGCACAAACACACACAGGAGCGGCACACCGCGCGAGCAATGGGGGACTTTGTTCTTGGGTTGGCCAAGACGGTGGTGGAGGGGGCGGTGACCAAGGCCCAGTCGGCGATTGAGGAGGAGAAGCATCTGCTGCAGAGCGTGCAGCGTGACCTGGTGTTCATCAGCGGCGAGTTCCAGATGATGCAGTCCTTCCTCCACGTCACCAACGTGGAGCACGTCAGAAACGAGGTGGTGAGGACCTGGGTGAGGCAGGTCCGCGACCTGGCCTATGACGTCGAGGACTGCATCGAGTTCGTCGTCCACTTGGACACGAAGCAGGCCTGGTGGCGCCGCTTACTCCCGCCTTGCGTGGCGGCGGCGCTGCCTCTTGACGAGGCGGTCGCCGAGATAAAGCAGCTCAAGGCGAGGGTCGAGGACGTGAGCCAGAGGAACACGCGCTACAGCCTCATCGGCGACTCCGGCTCCAAGCCGGCCGTCCCGCAACTACAGACAGCGGCCGCCGGAGCAATAGCGTTCGACATCCTCAAGGAGGTGACGGAGACCGCGAGGAGGCAGCGCGGTCTAAGGGATATCACCGAGTTGATCACGAACAAAGACGGCGGCCTTCAGGTGATCTCGGTGTGGGTAACGGGGGACGATCTTGGCACGACGTCCATCATCAGGAAGGCGTACGACGACCCGGAGATCTGCCTAAATTTCGCATGCCGCGGCTGGGCAAAGCTGACGCATCCTTTCAATCCCCGTGAGTTCCTCCGGGGCTTGCTGACTCAATTTTGCAGAAACTCTTGCAAAGAACAGCGAGCAATTGTGGATGTTGATGTCCTGACGAGGATGGAGACGGTGGCAGCGACACCGGGCGAGCTCATCAAGGAGTTCGCGAAGCAAGTGAGCGAGCAGAGGTACCTTGTCGTCCTGGAAGACGTGTCCACCATGGCGGAGTGGGACGCCATCAGCATGTACCTACCGGACAGGAGGAACGGGAGCCGGATCGTCGTGTCCACGCCGCAATTCGAGATAGCAAGCTTGTGCACTGGCCATCCATACAGAGTATCGGAGCTCAGGGAGATCTCAGCTGATCACTCTGTTTGTGTCTTCTTCAAGGAGGTAAACTCAAAACTTCTAAAAGTAAACACAATATGATTTTTTTTGTGGTATCAAAGCACATGCATTGAATTAGTGTTTTAAAAATCAAGGATCAAAGTTGCATCTTGAAGATAGTTCGAAGTCAATAGCAACATAAATATAAAATAGAGGGGGTTCGTAATTGGTCCTTTCCAAGGTGCTCATGCCTCATGCACCTCCCTTTCTGTACTGCTGCTCCTTGCGTGTTGTTGCATCTGTCCCCATCCTTACCTCCCTAGCTTCCCCTGACTCTCTCACTCCCACTTAAAACAAAACAAAAAGATAAATAATACCTAGGGGCTTGGAGGAACCGAGTATTTTCTTAATAACAAAGAAAATAAACACCAATATTCGAGCCAAAGATGACTCCCATCAATTAAACTAGGCTAAGTTCCTAAAATAAGACACATCTGACTCTCTGTTTTACGCTGCAAAAACTGTTTTTTGTTTGTATTGTAGGGCTTTCATCGTGATGGAAACAAAGAGGAGGAGACCGATTGGGACGATGCGCCCATATCTTGGGAGCTTGTTGGGCGCGAGATGGAATATAGAGCGCTTCGTTGCTTGGTTAGAAAAGCGCATCATAGCTGCATGTCTTGCGTGATTGCTGTGTGGGGGATTGTTGGTGTTGGCAAATCAACGCTGGTCAAAAGTTTGTATGACGATTGTGGTTTCTTATTGGACAAGTGGGGTTGGGTCAATGTATCCCATCCGTTCAATTTAAGGCAGCTCTCTCGGAGTTTGCTTTTGGATTTGCGTTCAGACAACTTTGGCATGTTGGGAATCAAAGATCCCATTCGAGAGTGCCGTGAGCTTCTACGTGAGCACAGGTGCCTCGTCGTTATTGACGGTCTACAGTCCACGGAAGAGTGGGACTTGATAAAGGCAGCCTTGTTGGTAGCTGGATCTTCTAAAAATATTGTCATAGTCGTTACAAATGAAGCGAACGTCGCCACACATTGTGCAGATCAACAAGATTCCGTGCTCAACGTCAAAGGTCTAGAAGCTGATAAGGCCCTTGATCTCTTCCAAAACAAGGTGTGCATGTTTACTCATAATAAGAAATCTAATCTTTTTCAACTGAAACATCTAATCTAGTGGTTAGTGGTCTCTATCTTAATTATCATGCTATACTAACTAACGCTAGTTCTTAAATTGCCTGAACAATAGGTATTTGGGGAGACAGGAACGACCTCTGTTATGACTTCCGACATGATGGAGCAAGCAAAAATCATCTTAGGCAAGTGTGGCGGGATTCCCAAAATAATAGTTGCTGTAGGTGGCTACTTGGCCAACCGACCAAAAGAAATAACGGAGTGGAGTTCTGTAAGTGACAACTTTATGCGCCACTTGGAGACCAACCCAGAGTTTGATAGTCTATTTGCCTGGATGCATTCCTACCTCCCTTCTTGCTCGGATTCCGTCAAGCCATGTATCTTCTATCTGTTCATTTTTCCTAGAGAGCACAGCATTCGACGGAGGCGCCTGGTGAGGCGGTGGATCGCGGAGGGCTACTCCAGGAACACCGATAGCAATACCGCGGAGGTGAACGGGGAGATGTTCTTCTCCAGGCTCGTCGAGCTGAGCATACTCCAGCCACCACAAACAACAACCGATTTGTACAAATTCATGACGATGGTCATGTGCCAAGTCAATGGTTTCTTCCTCGAGTACATCGCTTCACAGCCAATGGAAGAGAATCTTGTCTTTGCACTGGAGGGGCGTTGCGGCCTAACCAGCCGACGCACAGGGCGGCACCTCGCCATTCGGAGCAGCTGGGACAGAGACGTCAATGTGTTCGAGAGCATCGACCTCTCGCGGCTACGGTCACTGACAGTGTTTGGAGAGTGGAGATCATTCTTCATCTCTGACAAGATGAGGCTGCTCCGGGTGCTGGACCTGGAGGGCACGACAGGTCTGACAGATGGCGACATCGAGCAGACGGTGATGCTGCTGCCTCGCCTCAAGTTCCTCTCCCTACGAGGATGCACAAACATCACCCGTCTGCCGAGTTCATTGGGTGGCCTGAGGCAGCTCCAGACTCTGGATGTCAGGCACACCTCCGTAGCCACGCTGCCGACGGCCATCGTCAAGCTGCAGAAGCTGCAGTACATTCGTGCTGGTGGCGTACCATTGGACGATTCTGCTGGCACTGTCGCAAGCGTGCCAGAAGAGCAGAAGTCAACAACACGGAGATCAAGGAGCGCTCTGCCATCCCGGTTGTCCGAGTTCCCCAGACGCCGCCGCCGCAGACTCGCCGGCGCTAATCACGCCGGTGGTGTCGAGGTGCCTAGAGGGATTGGCGGGCTGACGGCCTTGCACACGCTGGGAGTCGTGGACGTCAGCGCCGCGGCCGGGGGGGAGTCCATCCTGGAAGAGCTGAAGAACCTCACCCAGTTGCGCAAGCTCGGAGTGTCCGGCGTCGACCATCTACTGTGTCCTGCCATCTCGGGCCACGGCCATCTGCGATCCTTGTCGGTGCGGCTGGAGAACGGCGCCGGACATGGCTGTCTGGATGGCACCTCCCCACCTCCGGAGAAACTTGTGAGCCTTAAGCTGTACGGGCTTGCAGACAGGTTGCCAGTGTGGGTCCAGCAGCTTCGCAATCTCAATAAGTTGCACTTGGATATGACCATATTAACGCAAGATGACATACATGTCCTCGGGGATCTACCACGTCTGCGTATTCTACGTCTTCATGTCAAGCCGATTCAAGATGGCGAACTCCGGTTCTGTCCCAAGCCGAAAAGTCTTGCATTTTGCTACCGTTACCTCAAGCTCCTAGAGATGATAAACTTTTGCAGCTTCAGGTTGCACGTATGTTTCGAAATATTCGCGATGACAAATCTCGAGCTGCTGAAGGTTCGCTGCTGCAGCGGGTCGTCGTTGCGGTTTTCGGGTGTAAAGCATCTGAGAAGCCTCAAGGAATTCTCGCTGAAGGGTTCCAATGACGACACACTCAAGCACGACTTGCAGCAGCAGCTTGCCGAGCATCGAGGGCAGCCTGTTTTGAAGCTGGAGTAACTACATGCGTGCGTCCTTGGCACGGTAGGACTTGCTTCTCTACCTCTTGGATCCAGTCTTCTCAATCATGTCGGTGCGTGTCGTATATATGTGTGCTCTGCATGGCAAGGTGAAAAGGTGGAATGTATAGCTAGATCCAGTCCAGTTTGTCGATCCTCGACCAAAAAGAAAGGCGCATCTCACATATGGTATTCTGAAGAAAAAAACCCTCTGGTAGTGTCTGTTTATCTACATCCTATGTTTGGACTTGCGTGTTGCTGTGGCAATTCTAGTCTCACCATGTAATTTTGTGGAGTATATCTATGGTCGAAAAAAAGTTTGTAAGTAGAGCATTGTCGCCAATTGACTGAATCTATCTATTCGGTTTGCTAATTTTCAGTTGCCTGAGTTTTTTTTATCCATCAGTCATCTACAATTGCATAGTACTAAGCCTAAAATTACAGTACCAAGTGATGTGCAATTTTAGCACAACTCTATTGTAACTTTTAGTTCTATTTGTTTTTGTATTTTTTTTTTGCATTTGTAGGGTTCACCTAGATTTACTTTTATCTAGTTTAGATTTGTATACGAAATCCAACAAAAAACTGAAATTCAGAATAAAAATTAAAATAAAATTAGCAATTTGATTTCGATGAGAATTCCAATAATTTTAATTCGGAATAATAATTATAATTCAATAAGGACAATTTCATGCTGCTTGTCGGAGCCATTAAAGAGAAAGTACAGAGTTGAATGAGTCAAGGGCCTCGATGACAAGTAGTGAGCATCGGTGTTGTTCGTGAAGTTAGTGGCCAAACAAGCTCGATGGCGTGGAAGCCCGACGAGAGGTGCTGAAGCTTTGCATTGAAGACGAGCTATGGATGATATAGAACCACCGGTGGCTAGGAGTGTGCCATCACGGTGAAGGGCACAACGTTACAGTGATGATGAAAAGATTCTCCATATCGTTAGACAACCACTAAAGCGGATATGTCAAGATAAGTGAAGATGGGAGGTCACCGCATTTATGGGAAACAACAATGTTGAGTTGGCCAACATCATAAAAGGGAGCGACCGACACGAGAGAAGTTGACATCGAGCATATGTATAACATCATGCATACGCATAAATTGATGTACGGCATACAGAGGCGTGAGATGAGCAAAAAGCTTGGAGGAAAATGCGTATGCAGACATAGGAATAGGCTCGGGACTACCAGAGAGAATGTGACACATGTCCTTAGTAGGGATCGATAACGGTTGCATGTGTATTTGTGTTGATGTCGCAACGGTTAGCATTAATAAATAATTGGGGAGAAGTAGAAGATAACTATGTGGCAAAGTATTGCATTGGAAGTGTTTGCAGCTGAGAGGGATTGATCAAGATTTAGGCTTGCTGTTGAAGGTTGAAGCAAAAAAAAAAACTGTGACAACAAGAAGACATAGACAACACACGGTTCGGTGGGGGCAGCTGGCGTGTAAGGGAAGATAAGTTCAAAGTAGGTCACTTATGGACTCATGGTGCGTCGGTGCATGCATGAGCAAGGTAATTTAATACCATGTAAATTAATAAGATAATTTACTATACACGTAATCAACGTATTGCTTCAGATTAAATAAAGGCACATGCCTCTGAATCTATACCCAACCATCCCTGCCCCCTCCCAATCTCATATATAAACCACCACCCACCCACCCTTACCCGCCCCCGTCGCCTCCCGCCCTCCCCACACTGCGCACCACCTTCCCCTGCCTCACTGCCACGCCAGCATTGGACTTTGCCATAAGCGTACCTGGCTAATAGCAAATTAGTTCGTAGGAATCAGACTTGTGAAACAGTATGATAGTTGTGTTCCATCGATCAGAGGAGAGAGCTCACGATTAGCATCCCTGACCAACACGAATTAGCTAGCTATGTAAGCAATCAAACTTCTACTGATTGAATAAACATGTCACTCATGTGTGAAGTGCGTCCATGTCA